>OOFE01028779.1:11436-22492 GCA_900323365.1 Monocentris japonica
TGAGCTGTAAGCAACAGTATTTGTAGTAATAGCAGCAGTAGCAGTATTTGTCGTATTAGTAGTAGTACCAGCAGTAGAAGTACTAGTAGCAGTAGTAGTAGTAGCTGTAGTAGTAGTAGCTATAGTAGTAGCTGTAGTAGCAGCAGTTGTAGTAGTTGTAGCAGCTGCAGTAGTAGTAGTAGTAGCAGTAGTAGTTGTAGTAGCAGCAGTAGTAGTAGTAGTAGTAGCTATAGTAGTAGCACCAGCAGTAGTAGTAGTAGTAGTAGTAGTAGTAGTACCAGTAGTAGTAGTAGCACCAGTAGTAGTAGTAGTACTAGTACCAGTAGTAGTAGTAGTAGCACCAGTAGTAGTAGTAGTAGTAGTAGTAGTAGTAGTATGTGCAGCAGTAATAGTAGTATTGGTATTAGTAGTAGTAATAGTGAGTGCTGGCGGAATGAAAATTCCAATGTGCTTGTACTTGTACTTGTCGCAAATGGCCAATAAAACTCGTGAACTTGAACTAATAGTATTTGTAGAAGTAGTAGTTGTAGTAGTTGTAGTAGTAGTAATAGTAGTAGTAGTAATGCTTTTGCTGTTAATCGGTGTGCTAGTCATTTTAACCGGTTATATAAGGGATTAAAAAGTTTAAAGAAGCCTAACACTTGCTGTTAAAGGTTGTTAATGGTTTGGTCTTGCCCACAGGGTAGCAAGACACTAACACTGTCAGGGTCAGAAAACACTCTCCCCTCCCTCAACAACAACTGCCCTTGAGCAAGGCATTTAACCCCCAACTGCTTGGGAGGGTCTTGAAACTCCAGTGGGCCGGAAAGTGAGTTTCGAAGCCAGAAATTTCATCAGCTGGCCAAGTAATCAATGAGTGATTGTTATTGATCAATAATCATATCAATCCTCCACAGATATATTGTGGTCATTTAGTGCTATGGGGCAGGAAAACCTTATTTATTGCCCCTTTAACTGTGTGCGTGTAAAGGAGGGTGGTGAGATTTAAAGATCTAAAAACTGTGGATGAATGTCCTCCTTCAGGTTTGTGTAACGTTCGTCAGTTGGACAAGAGAACAGGTTGTCTCAGCCTTATCGGCCTGTTTTCCAAAGCATATACAGGACTAAGTATAACATGTAAACTTACAAAAACAAACTATAACGGACATTCATGCATTGTGATTGCAATGCTAAAATGCTCAACACAAACAAAAGTAACTCAGTGACTCAGATGATTTATATTAAGCAGCTATATGAACCTGGAGGTGACGGGAGGTGGCCTCACCAGGGAGCGGCTGTAAGGGTGAGTGCTCTTCAACGGTCAGTGGATTAGACCCACGACAATGATGGAGTTGATGAGTCTATAATAACTCTAATCCTGTAATTCTGTTATAATGCTGTTCTTCTATTATTCAATTAACTGAACAGTTTCTTTCCAAAATGAGATCTCAATTGATGACGGCTCTTAAAAAATTGCTGACAGTAAAGCACATTAATAGTTACTATTAAAGTTGTGAGTCATCTTGACACTGTTGCTTACAAAACAGATCTGTCTTTGAAGAGGGAATCATTTGTTTTTAAAATATTGACTCATTTCAGGTAGATTTTTAAAATTAGAAATGTTCCATTTTGCATTAAAACCCTACAATTGTACAGCTCTATAGCTCTGTTTTATGACGCTTTAATGCTATAATGTTATATTTCTATGACTTGGATGTTGTATTGCCAACTTTCTGATGTGTCTCATGTAGATACAGAAAGACAGATAGATAGTATGAATGCAATTACATAATATTACATAATATTTAGTACAGGGTTCAAGAGTCTCTGTTGCTGTTAGTATATCCCGCCAATGAAATATAGCAGTCATGAAAAAGACTTGGGTCAAGGGATTGATACCAATGTAATAGCAGCCTCATATCATATTATTACATTGAAAACAAGGAAAATCGGGCAAACTGTGTAGGTATATTGTATGTTTACAGCAGTGGTACAGCAGGAACAAACTTGGACTTTCAACATTTGTCTATTAATAGTGACTATACAATGATTTCTTCTGAGACAGCAAATCACAGAGGCCAGGCTGCTGTGCATTTAGACCTCCCCTCCATAAGATAAGACCGTCTTCTACACATTCAGTTTACCATCTGCATCTGTATAACAGACAGAGACCAGACCACGGCAACTGAATGAGACTAAATCACTGCTTGTTCTCATTCAGACACTGTACACAACGTCCCAAATACAGTGCTGCAGATAACCGATGCATTAATACGGTGTTCATGCAAGCTTTTGGCAGTCAGCTGAATGCAAGAGCAGCTGAAGACAGTGAAAGTGTAATTGTGCAAGCCTCTATCAATGTGAAGGACCTTTTTACTGCCTCGTTTCAACACAGAGTCCTCATTCAGGCTTAAATAAATTGATGATAACTATCTGGCTCAAGGACACACTCAGATGGTCTTGACGTCAGGGATTATCAATGATAGGCTTGTCCATGGAGAACAATGTCAGGTCTGAAAATATTCTTGCTGCAGGCGACATTATGCAACAAGGAAGGTCTTGATCCATTACCCACAATCACTGTAATGTCTTCAGCCAAGCGATAACAGATCTAATCACTGAGTTCCTAGTCTAGTTTATCTGAACCTTTCTCACACCCTCATCAATAGAAAACAGCAGCTTCGCACTTTGGACATCATACCTTCTCTCATCCAACGGCTTCAGTCAAATTCATTTATCAAGCGCTTTTAATAACCAGCGTCTTGACAGAGTAATTTATAGAGCAGCAAAGGACATGTTGCAGATACAAATGTTAACACATTTTAGGATGTGTCCTCACGTGGATGAGGTGAGGACATTTTGCCAGTCCTCACGTCTTTAATGGACTAGTTTAGGACTTGGGTTTAGGGTTAAGATCAGAATTAGGGATTAGGTTTAGGTTAGGGTTAGGGTAAAGTTATGATTGAGGTTAGTTGAGGGTTTGGGTCTAGGATTAAGGTTAAGGGTAGTTTAAAATCAGGTTAAGATGGGAGGTTAGGGTTAGGTAACTAGATAGATACTTTATTGATCCCCGGGGGGAAATAGCTCTGTCTGGTGCACATGCTAACGCTTTAGCATACAGCATGCTAGTAACTGTAGAAGACGAGCATTATCCAAAGTATGAAGATGGACCTTTTAGTAAACCAAAGTTGCTGTTGGTTTTTATTCTATGAACTGTAGATTCATAACTTCTAAAAACAAAATCTCAATCTTCATCATGAGGGGAGTTTATTATAAATCAACAGCACAAAAACGTTATTTGTCTGGCTAACTTCACTCACTTCCTGTCTTAACAAAACAATTGCTATTTTAGACATAAAATCCTGGCCGGTTTAGACATGTGTCACTAAGATTAACAAACCATTCAGAGCTGCTACATGATCTCATTTTCTCACTTTTAGGATAATGCTAGTATGCTGTATACTAAAGCGTTAGCATCACACCAGACAGAGCTATCTACCGGAGACACAGAGATGATTTTGGTTTTCGCCAGATATTGGGTCAGGAGATCAATGGGCCAAACTCCATTCACTACTCATTCACTTTTCTTTTTGTACTGGGCAGCTCCCAGTGTGAATGTGTATAACTGCATAACTGTGAAGCAGAGTGCCCAGTCAACCTTCCCTGGATAAATAAAGGTTAAAAAAAAAAAAAAAAAGATTTTGGAAGGCAGCTCTTCAGATTTGGTATTTTCAACAACAACATTTCTAACATCATGATTTCAGATTCCTAATACTGGGTCAATGGGCACCGCTGTTCTCTCTCCTGTTTATTGGGGGCAATTACTTTGCAGGGCGGTTTTAAACCTCAGCACATACAGCACACCGTCTCACTGCAGAAGGAACCTGTCGAGGTAAAACAGCTTCTTTACATCTGAATTGCACTGAAGGGGTAGGATATAGTTTGCTGGTTAACAATATTTGCTCCATTATATATGAATTATGGTGTTAATTGAGAGGAAATGTCCTGTATGTTGCAATAAAACTATAAAACATACTTTCTTTTATACTGGAAGTTTTATGATTTCTTATGGCAACTCTTAGGAGACAATAATCTTTCATGCATGAACTGGCATTAAAATAATAATAATGTACAAATGTATGAACAAAACCACCTAGATTGGCGCTAGATTTCACTGACCCTTTGCACTGTTTAGTATGTGAGGACCTGCTGTCCTTGTACCATGTGTATCAGTATATAAGATGGAAGATTTCATTATTATTTCATTGTACTAAGGCCACCAAGACCAAGGCCTATACATTTACTGAACTTGGTGATTAAAATACGCTTAAAGTACACTTTACCAGAGTGAAAACCATAGCCATCTCCTCCTACAAAAGTTAGTACAACAAATCTCAGCACCTGGCCAAGTAATCAATGAGTCATTGGTATGGATCAACAACCCTATCAACCCTACAGATGACATTTTAGGGAGTTCTGGCTCTGTAGCTTTGCTGTTGTGGTAATTTGGTAATTTTTGTGTTGTTCCTGTTTGTCCAGATGAGGTGGTGCGTTTCTGTCCTCCTGCTGCAGCTCTGCAGCCCGGCCCTCCTCTCAGACCCCCTGCTGTATGTCTCACCGCTGGAGGGAGGACAAGACAAACCCAGTGAGTCATAGTCCGATAAACGTCATGTAATAGGAAATATTGTTGTTTTGGTCAAAAATGCATTCCAAAATAAGATATCCACCATTTAAAAAAAGGTGACACCTTCTCTTACAAAATGATCGGTAGCATAAAATTTAAACATGTCATGATGCCTTTAGGGGGATAGGAGGTAACTTACGTCCTGAGAATGGATACTCTGTAGTTTAGAGATATAGAATACTTCTCTTCAGGTAATGATTTTCTGTCTAAAATGGATGTAGTGTTTTGATAGTAAACTCTTCTAATGTTCCTTGTCAATATACACCAGTTTTACTCTCCTGAAAAATATGGGTTCCAGTAAAAAAAATCCCACCAACTTAAATAAGTTTTTTTTCCTCTCATCATACAGAGCCCTGGCTTAACCCCGAGCTGGAAGATGTTGTCCCGTCTCTGGAAATCAGCAACTCGCCCAAACTCAGAGAGATCCCAGAAAATGAGATAAACTCAAACCCTTTCCCCGTGTTTGCGGAGAACGTCAACCTCAAGTGGGTCAAGTGGGAAGGCTCCCTTCCAAACGGTGCTGTTGCCATTTTCAACGGCTACACCGAACGCACCGACTATGTGTGCAAAGTCAACTGCGAGACCGGCTTCTACACTCCCAGCAAAGGGAACTTCTGCCAGTACCCCTACGCCGACAAAGAGTACACGTCCTCCAAGTTTGAAATGCTGGTCAACGTGGACAAGTTTGAGTTCCTGGAGTGGATCGAAGATTCATATGGGTCCGTCCCCCAGCACGCTGTCAAAACCTGCCCTGGCGTGGACATCTACGTGGGCAAGAACAAGTACGGTCTTGGCAAGGTTGTGACCCAACACGAGGCC
Organism: Monocentris japonica; assembly: GCA_900323365.1. Classification (NCBI taxonomy): domain Eukaryota; kingdom Metazoa; phylum Chordata; class Actinopteri; order Trachichthyiformes; family Monocentridae; genus Monocentris; species Monocentris japonica. Next base: position 16,919 of record OOFE01028779.1, read on the forward strand.
TTCTTCCTGCCCTGGGAGGGCGATGAGTACTGGTACAAGAGCTACCAGGTCCTGGCTATCAATAGAGATGGCTACAGCCAGCACATCTCTGACGTGAAGTACGGCATCGACCAGATGGAGCTGTTCCATCACCCTCCAGAGACCCTGCAGCTCACCAAGGTCACCAACCTGGAGTGCAACAGTGTGCAGAAGATGGTCAGGCTGGAGAAGACCAGCACAGTGGAGAAGACCTGGGACATCGGCAGAGAGACCTGCAACGGCTCTGTGTCCACCATGAAAGCCAAGGTGCCCATTTTGGGCCCAGGGACTGTGGACTTTACCAAGGAGCAGACGGTGACCTTCTCAGAGGGAACCACCATGGTGGAAACCATGAGTCACTCCATCTCTGTGGAGCTGCTTGTCCCGCCCAACCACTCCTGCGCCGTGAGGATGGACGGGAGGAAGATGACAGCCGACATCCCCTTCACCGGCAGGCTGAGCCGGACCAATCACAACGGCGACACCCACTGGACCACCATCACAGGCACCTACGACGGGGTGAGGGTTGGGGAGATTAACGCTGTGGTGGAGAGATGCCAGCCGGTCCCTGATGCTGTTCCCTGCTACCCTACTGAGGACTGAGGGGAACGTTGGTCACACTTCATGTGGATAGTCCAGTGCTGATAGTCAACTTACTATCAAGTGACTAATGTGTCACTAAAAGGTCTAGTAGGAGTTTCAGGTGATACAATAGTGTGAAATGTAGTTTATAGATATTCACTATCTGGGTTAGGGTTAGAAATAGGGTCATGTTAGGGGTTGAAATAGGGTCAAGTTAGGGGTTGAAACAGGGTCAAGTTAGGGGTTGAAATAGGGTCAAGTTAGGGGTTGAAATAGGGTCATGTTAGGGGTTGAAATAGGGTCAAGTTAGGGGTTGAAACAGGGTCAAGTTAGGGGTTGAAATAGGGTCAAGTTAGGGGTTGAAACACGGTCATGTTAGGGGTTGAAATAGGGTCATGTTAGGGGTTAAAACAGGGTCAAGTTAGGGGTTGAAATAGGGTCAAGTTAGGGGTTGAAATAGGGTCAAGTTAGGGGTTGAAACAGGGTCATGTTAGGGGTTGAAACAGGGTCAAGTTAGGGGTTGAAATAGGGTCATGTTAGGGTTAGAAATGGAGTCATGTTAGGGTTAGGGTTAGTCTAAGGTCAAGATAGTCTGTAGAAATGCAACAAATAGACAAGTGACACTTTGTTGAACATCTACTTTTTGTCACCTGATAAAACGTTGAGCATCAACATTGGACAAGCCAAATAAAGTGTTATCAAAAAGTCTGTTGAACTGGCAGTAAACTTTGACTTTCCAAAATCTTTCCATGTCAAGAAAAAAAAACCCTCTATATTGCAAATACAAATGTATGCAACAGACCGTTTCAAAGTGCTTTTTTAATTCATTCTGATTGTGCTTTAAGATGCTTTAGACCACTGGTTCTCAACCATGTGCCATCGTGACCTAAGCGCAGTGTTGGTGAAAGTTACTTAAAAAGTAATTAGTTACTTTCTAGTTAAGTTACAAAGTTAAAAGTAACTAAAAAGTAATTAAAAGTAACTCCTTAGATCAACAGTACTTTTTAGCAGTAACCAATATCTAATCGGCGGTATTAAAGTTTCACAGCATACAATAGTTACTACTAATAAATTACTACTAATAAATATGGGCTCTGAAGCACCATACAATTCATATTGTCCTACTGAATGTCTCAGCCTCTAGGAAAAGGTTGGTCACCCATGTTGAGAAGTATGGCAGGTCCAGCTCATGTGCCCTTGTATAACTGTTATAAATATAATGCAGAGAGGGACATTTTGAGAAATGAACTGAGTAAGTAAGTAAGGTACACGGGAGAAATGAAAGCCACTAATCGGTTTTATTTCAAAAACAGGGTTAAGAAATAGATAGGTTTTTAGTAAAAATCTGATTGACAGCCATGACACTGCACACTCCGGTACAGTAGGTGGCAATACGGGGTTTTCATGGTGCTTTGCGATCCGCCAATAAACTAAAAGAAGAAGGAATGGAGCAGAAGAAGTTGCAGTCTTTTAGTAGATAAAAACCAATGGTATAGATCGTCATTCACATTAAACAGAAGTTATATTGGATAGTATCGATTAGTCTAGCCGTTTGAGAAACATATGAACGTACTTTGGTGGTTGATTGAAATATTTCGCTGCTTTTAAGCTGTCCGAGTTAGCCATCAAGGTACAGTAAGCTAACCAGCTACAGTGTCACTGAAAGACACCTGCTTTACACGAACATGTAACAATGGGGTTGAAGTTCCTGGAAAAGCCCCATAAAGCCCCATATAGTAAATCCAACACGTTAAAAGGTAAATATAGCCTTTTGAGTCTTAAATTCAACTACTGATCCAGTGAGAAAGCAGCCCAGTCACACAGACCTAAGTCGAGTCTCATAGGACTACAATCGTTTTGGTCTTAATGAAACTTGTTTTTTCGCCCGAATGAAAAAAGTCACAATTATCAGTAAATTTTGTCGTTGTGTGTCACACTTTTTCAAGAAGTTGCTGAACTTTGTGACAATGCGACGACTTTTAACAAGACTGATAAACCGAGTTTTGCTGAGCGAGCCGTTTTCTCCCGTGATGGGCAACGAGGCAGAAATACACTCACAAGGCCGCCGGAAGCTGGTAAGTAGTCAAGTAAAGCCCCTTCCTGACACATCACCTGCATCTTACACTACGGTGCAACACGATTTTTTAGTGAATGTGTAACTTGAACTTTACGTCCCAGTACGCACAGTTCTCTTGTGAGAACATGACGCCAAACTCCAGTGAGAAACCTGTCAAATATGTCATTTAAAGTGGCCTTGCTGTCGGCAAAAGTACACATTTCATATAATATAAATCGTTAGGAGCCACTTCTTGATTCGGCTTACACGTAATCAACCAAGCAGCTCTTGACTCAGTAAAATTCCCCTTTTTTCGCCTGTGATTACCACAATCTTCCACCAAAAGAGGGCGGTAGGGAGCGGTGTGAAGCAGGTCGAAAAGTTGAAGTGTTATTGAAGTGTGTGCTATTTGGTGGATTGGATGCATGCCGGACTGAAGAGTGGCTCCTAACGATTCCGAGAAGATCTTGATCCATGTTTTATGTGGAATGTACTTTGACCGATAAGCACGGCCACAATAAATTGCCGGATTTTTTAATGTTGTTTGGCATAAGTGAGTCCAGACCTGATCTTGTAGTTGTTTCCATTATAATGGAGAGCAAAGGTCAAGCAGAAATGGCCAGAAATCCATTTGGAAGCCAAAACTAATCAAGTGACCTACATTTAATAATATTGACCAGATAAAAATATCTGGTCAATATTACTCATTGCTCCATTTGGTCCCCAGAAACCGAGTGGATATTAGCAGGCTTGGAAGTTCTGGTGGTGAATGGACTCTGATGGAGTCTCTGAAGAAATACAATAATTCAATACATATACTCTTACATTTGTCTCACACTGGCAAAAAGAAAAAGTCAGTGGTTGGATACAAAACATGATGTGTGTCAGCAGTAGGTTACAGCTTGAGCTCAGTACAGTGTGGCCTATAGTATTTCTGTTGCCACTGTCAGTACCAGTACCACCAGTACCAGGCAGTGGTTGAGAGTGGTCTATGTGTTTATGTACTCCTCCTTCACCCTGCCGCCACTGTCACAGGCGTTATACGAATGTGTTAAATAAAGTTTAAAAGAACCAGAATTACTTAGTTACTGTTCAATGTGACATTTGGCTCTTACTTGTTTCAGCATTAGAAATCCACAGGTCATTCCTCTTTACTGTATTTTAAACTAATTCAACAGATCAACCCAATGATCAAATAAAAAAAGAAAATCCTATTTTATTAACGTAGCATATTTCATAAAAGATAACCAGCATCAGAAAGGGACAAAGAACAGTCGTAACATTTAAAAAGTATATAAAGGTTTATTAAAACAAGCTTAAAAAAACAAAACTTATCCAGTTATGTAGCTGGATGCTCTCTGACTAAAACTAGTGTTTGAATCCAATGCAGACTCGTCTCTTAATATGTGAGAGAACGACACGTCAAACTTCATGCCAACATTTGGAGGTTAAATGTTCCAAACATACCAAATACAGATTATTATTATTAGATAGGTAGGTAGATAGGTAGATAGATAGATAGATAGATAGATAGATAGATAGATAGATACTTTATTGATCCCCGGGGGGAAATTCTGGGGTTACAGCAGCACAACAGTATCAACAAGAAACAGAATGTACAAAATACAAAGGCCTGAATGCTAAATACAAAAAATAAATACATAGAAAATTATTATTATTACTATTATTATTATTATCATTATTATTACGTTAACTAGCATTATTTAATGTTAGAAGACTTTTAGTAATCGGAGTTGATGTTGTTTTTTTGTTACATGAAGGGTAAATTGACCAATCAGCCAATTATTATTATTATCAATATTATTATATTATTATATCAGGTTTTTACGAATTGTTGGCGTCCACGACTCATTTCACGACGCATCCAATCCAGCAGGCAGCACTTAAAATATCATCTTGGTTATTCAGGGTGGCAGCAGTGGAAACCAGTTTTCATTTAAAATTGGATGCGAGCCGAGATGAGGACCGGACCGTAACGGTTTGGAAAAAGTCTCAAGGAAACATCAACCTGCCAGGATTCGACGCGACTTTTCTCCCCCATACAAAGAGATTAAGGGAGAACAACATGGACCAGAGCTCTGTGAACATCTGTGAACATCGTGTGTTGTCTGCTGGCTCAACTGATTCAGGGGAACGATATTTTTAGCCTCACTCACATTTTGATGTGGACTGGTGGGCTAACGCTTTGCCTCATTTCCCTCAAGGCTTTAAAATCAGGCCACTGAGCAACATGTTCTAGGACAGGAAGCAGGGTACAAGCTCAAATGTCCAACATGAATGTCTTTTTATGTTTTCCAAGTCCCAAACCAAACTGGACCTTGTATGTGTAAGATACAGTATCAGAACTGTGCTGTAGCCATACTTAGCCTACAATCGGTACTTTATAGATACACTTTATACACCGATCAGCCATAACATGAAAACCACCTGCCTAATATTGTGTAGGTCCCCCTCGTGCCGCCAAAACAGCTCTGACCTGTCGAGGCATGGACTCCACAAGACCTCTGAAGGTGTCCTGTGGTATCTGGCACCAAGACGTTAGCAGCAGATCCTTTAAGTCCTGTAAGTTCCTCCATGGATCAGACTTGTTTTTCCAGCACATCCCACAGATGCTCGATCGGATTGAGATCTGGGGAATTTGGAGGCCAAGTCAACACCTTGAACTCTTTGTCATGTTCCTCAAACCATTCCTGAACAATGTTTGCAGTGTGGCAGGGCGCATTATCCTGCTGAAAGAGGCCACTGCCATCAGGGAATACCGTTGCCATGAAGGGGTGTACTTGGTCTGCAACAATGTTTAGGTAGGTGGAACGTGTCAAGATAACATCCACATGAATGTCAGGACCCAAGGTTTCCTTGACCCTGTCGCCGGTTCACCAGTTGTCCTTCCTTGGACC
>OOFE01028780.1:3101-13943 GCA_900323365.1 Monocentris japonica
CATCGAGGCAGCAGAGCGGAGTGGTCGGGCGGGGGTGTAAGGCTTGACCATAACCTGGAGGTAAGAGGGGGCTGTTCCTTTCACTGCCCTATAGGCTAGCACCAGGGTCTTGAACTGGATGCGAGCTGCTACAGGGAGCCAGTGTAGAGAACGGAGAAGGGTAGTAGTGTGGGAGAACTTGGGGCGGTTGAATACCAGACGAGCTGCAGCTTTCTGAACAAGCTCCAGAGGTCTGATGGCAGACGCCGGGGCACCAGCAAGGATTACTACTCAACTACACTCAAATACACTTTTTACAGTGCACACAGAACACCGCGGCCACGTTGATGTACAAGGTCTTGACTGTGGTGCTTTCAGAAAGCGTGCATTTACTGCCGCTGCCTCCGTTGCTTCCAATTACAAAGGCAACCGGCAACACCGAGGAAAGAGGGTGCATCCCGCTCTCGTGAAAGTGCAAAGGTGCGTCCGGCTGCTGACCAAAGAACACCAAACTACACTGTGTGGGAGAATTAGTGAGAGCAGCTTGTCACGCCGGCCAGTCGGCCTCGGTGGCAGGGTTGCCTTTCTGTTTACGTTGCAAATTGTGGAGGCGACCGTGATAAATGCTCGCTGTGTGGAAGCACCATAGTTATAACTCGCTCGGTGGTTAACGTGAAGCTAAGCTTTAAGCAGCTTAGTATTGCTGTGCTAATGAGCAGCTCTGTTGATTTGTGCTGCTGACTCCAGTCTTCTCACTCGGTCCTGAAACACTTACCAGGTGGGGTATTGAGCTGTGATATCCACGTGTAATAACCGCACACAACTCAAGCTTAACACTGAATAGAAACATCAGTATATGCCCTCCCCTTAATATTAATGGACTTTTCATTTTCTTCTCATGATTTTTTCCTGGACTGATGGTGGTTACTCCAGGCTTGGACACAAGACTCACTGGATTACCTAAGGTAAGTTATACTCCTAGAACAGAGTGCTACAGTGCTATGGACAAGGCTGTAATGTGGCTGTTTGTACAGGACAGTGTGTTCTGAAGTGAACAAAATATTTGGACTTACAAACTGAACTCTGTTATGACTGGAAACACAAGGCTGGACTCAAGAGCACGACTCAGACACAGGACAACAGTTCAAGTAAAGAGTCTTGAAAGAGTCACAGGTAGGCAGTCAGCGAAGGCAGACAAATCCAAAGGGGTGAGGCAAAGTCAGGTAACAGGCAAAGGCCAAAAACCACTAGGGTGGATTTCACTGGAAAAAGGCTGGAATGCTAGACACAGGGTACGAGACGAACTGGCACTGGACTACCAAATGAACACGGCTTATATACACTGAAGGAGGGAAACTAACAAGACACAGGTGAGACCAATCAGGGGCGGGGCAGACAATCAGACAGGTGGGAAAACACACAAGGGCAGGAAATGGAGACGTCTGGAACGAGAGGAGAGGTAAGTACAAAATAAAACAGGAAGTACTGAAAATACTGAATGAAAACAAAACAACATAACTTAAGTGACTTGACGGACTGTAACAGAACTCAAAAGTAATTTCAACAGTTACAGTAAAGGTGAAGTGCAGATAATGTGGCTAACGTGACTTTTAACTTGAGCTTCAACAACAGGTTTTGTTACGAATAGTTTTGTAAAAATTGTATTGTAAAACGCACAAATTAGTAACCCATGCCAGTTTGAACTGCCTTTAAATCGGACAAATCTATTTTAAAAAGCCCATCAAAGCCCTGAAATGTGAACTGACCTGAAAACTGAGCCTCAAACAGAGAATATCTAAAAACAAGGCTTTGACCATTCTTTTTGGAAGGTTATTTTTTGCTAATCTCCTGGTGCCCCTCAACCTTTACAGTTTTTTGTTGCTTTGTTCCTATACTTAAAGGATAGGTTCACATTTTTTCAGATGTACATTGAAAACACTGTTCACTATAATTGTTTCTCCTGTCCATACTGGCCGTAAATAAATCACCTTCTAAAGTAATTTCAATGTAAATGGTGGGGGACAAAATCCAGTCCTTTTTCTGTGCAAAAATGAATTCCAGAGTTCAGTCAAAGCTAATATGAGACTTTTTCTCATTAAAAAGACCCTCTTGAGACCCTCCCCGGTCCAAGGACAGAGGGTGTTGTATACTGTGCAGATTGTAAAGCCACCTGAGGCAAATCGTGATTTGTGAAATTGGGCAGTATAAATAAAATTGACTTGACTTTCAGCCTGAGTTGGATAAAGTTAGACAACTGGATATCTTCCAAACTTAGTCTTTTTAGTACTAAATTCCCTGTATTTGTTATTATGTCTCCGTCACAGAGAACTTGTATGCACATATAGAAATCTCAAAAATGGACTGTTGTCTAAGCAGGAAAGCATTTCATTGATATCATACACTGATGAATTTGAAATATCTAATCCCCTTGGTACATCCAAGAGGAAGCATAAAATTTGTAGTTCGTATTGGATTCTGGGTAATTTGCCACCAGGCTGTAACTCGGCTTTGTCCTCCATCTATTTGGCTGCTTTAATCAAAAGTAATCTGAAGTGCTATAGGTATGAGAAAGTGTTAGTACCTGTAATTTATGATCTTGTAGTTTTGGAACAGAGTGGGATATTTGTGGCAAAGTTGGGCAGAACAGTAAAAGGCACAATTCAGTGTGTGGTCGCTGACAACCTTGGTTCCAAACTAAAGAAGTTATAAGTGGAGTCTTTACTTTTGAGAACCAAAGACATTCATGCCGATCATTTCAGAATCCTTGAGGAAAATGAATTGCCCAATTATTATGGTGTGAAATCAAATTGTATTTTGTCAAAGCACATCTCATATTTTGACGTTACCACTGGGTTTCCTCCAGATATCATGCTTGATCTTTTTGAAGGAATTGTTCCTTTTGAACTTGCACTTTGCCTCAGCGTATTCATCAAAAAAATAGTATTTCACATTATTCACATTCAATGAAGCAATATCATCTTTCAACGTTAAGTGGACTGACAAAACTAATCAACCTCATCCTGTGGCTCTCAGTTTTGGATCCAGAAAAACTGTTGTGGGAAAACACACATGAGAACTGGAGTCTAATCAGATTTTTGCCATTGATGATTGGGCGGAGAGTTGCCTGTGAGGAGCCAGCTTGGCAGATCTTAACAGACCTGAAGGACATCGTCGATCTTGCTGTCAGTCCTGTACATACTGAGGACTCCATTGCACATCTTGATTTTAAGATCTCTGAGCACAGAATTAGATTTCAAGAGGTTTTCCCAGACTGCCCTTAAACCAAAACACCATTTCTTGGAGCATTATCCATATTTGATCCGTCAGTTTGGTCCACTATGGACGATGCGTTTTGAAGCAAAGCATAGCTTTTTTTAAAAGAGTTGCGAGGAATATAAGGTGCTTCAAAAATGCTCCTTTCCCTTTCAGAGAGACATCAGTATCAGATTGCACATGCATGTAGCTTTACCAGACCTCCATTGGAAGTGACACACCGATGTTCTTAACAAGGAAATCTCAAATGCTCTGAGACAGAAGTCTTCAAATATGGACACAGTGTGCTTGGCCAAAAGTGTGACATATAATGGACACAGGTGAGACCAATCAGGGGCGGGGCAGACAATCAGACAGGCGGGAAACACACAAGGGCAGGAAATGGAGACGTCTGGAACGAGAGGAGAGCTAAGTACCAAGTTCATGCCAAAAGACTGCTGACATCATGGACACTTTGGACCAGGTAGATCTGGTTCATCCAAAGGGACTCTGATTTAGTTTCTCTGGTAGCTCACATGGGCAGACCAATACTGACTGTGTCTTTCATATGCAGGGCATGTTTCCAACTACTCAAAAGCTACACCACTGAACTCCCATCCCTTCTTTTTTATGAAACTCTGGCATCATAAATGTCTGTCTGTTTTTAAATGAAGCAAGTGTAGGAGGTTAGCTGTAAGAGTAAGGATGTCTGTCCTCAGAGATTAGGAAAAATAATCAAGATTATGTTGTCCTAGACTGAGGACATTCATCTTCGGAGGGAGTGTGTCCTGAAAGCCCTCGTCATCTTCCTGGGAGAAGATGCAGATGACCTGATCAGGGAATATCTAGTAAGTTTCAACAGTCATTTGGATGTCAGCACATCGTGTCAAAGGGACACACATAAAAATATCATAGATTTATAGTAATGCTGTAAAAGGGAGATTTCCTCAACTGTAATAACTATAACACCTGCAGCCTGGTTGGATTGATTACATGTATTTTCTCCACAAGAAGCCATCTCGGACAAAATGTAATGCCTAGCAACAATACGCAACATATTGGATCAAATACTTTTAAAGTAATAAGGATTGGCCTGGCTTAGTTGATTGTACAAGTTTAAAGGAAAAGTTTGGGAAATCTTCTTTCTCTTTCTCGCTTAGTTAGATGGTCAGATTGATACCACTCTCTGCTGGTTGTGGTGTGTGGTGGTGGTGTGGTGTGGTACTCCAGCACATAACACACATTGGCACATCAACCAAAAACTGGCACATTGTGGTTAAATTACCAAAACCATTGAAATATCAACATAAATATCTTTTCAACTTCACTATGGCCCTTTTGCAGCATCTTAATACCAGACTTGGCCAGTCATGAGGTGTGTGGCTGAACCTGTACCAAATCCATACAGTGTGATCCCTTTTGGCATCATTCAGTGAAATATAGTCACTATGATTATGTAGACATTGTCTTCGATAATTGTGCTGTTTTGTGTTTGTGTGTCATATACCCTACTGTAGGACTCCAGAGCAGATGATGCTCAGAGGGACCTGGAGCAGCTCACCATGGCAGTGTTTGTTGTTCAGAAGGAAGCAGAAGAAGGATGGCAGGAGCCACCTGAACACATTGGCATTGTCATTGAGGGAGTGAAGGTGTTTCATGAACTGACTTCAGTCGCCTCAGCTTGTGCCCTGCTTCTAGGTTTGATCTATGTACTCAATCTAGCTTATCCAAAACCTCTTCGTTTCACTTTTGAAGTGCTCCAGAAAATCAAGATGTCCCCCAAAGTTCAAAATCTGTATGGCAGACTATGGCAGACTTCAAAGCTTGCATTAACGATACACTACGATGTATTGCTCCTCTGGACCAAAAAAATGGCCTAGTGCCATGTTATGGAAGCATAATGGTGTTTAGACATGGGGCATGTTGAAATTGAGTCTCTTTTGGATGTTGGGCCTTTGTTGTGTTTATATTGATTATGTCTCTTGGAGCATACAAATATTCCTCAAACCACAATGTGAAATGCTTTTACCCTGACTTTGCAACAGGTTTCTGTAGGAGCAAGAGTTTGCTATTGTTTTCTCCAAACATGTTTCCTTGTATTTGTGGGGAAAGGTTTCATTTCAGTTTTGATGTGTTCCCGAAAACAGCTACACAGCACACAGTGTCTGTAGAGCAGAGGCTGTGTTAGTGGTTAGAAGAAGAACTCACTGTGGTGTTAATATGTTGGTTTTATGTGTTATTATGTCTGTTACACAATGTGTGCAGTTAACATCACTACTGACCATTTTCAAGAGCGGACCACAGCATGTATGTTAGAATGTAACACATTTTCTTTTTTGTATAGGAAAGATTTTGCCTCATCGCCCAACTCTGTTATGCACTTTTCCATACTGGTGTGATGACGCTGTGTGAGATGAGACTGCATACTATCCATGTTTGCAAAATACTTTGTTGCACTACTTTGCACTTTCTTGACAACTTGTTAAATCCATAGTTGTAACCTTTTTATGCATTTAATGTATATGTGTTGGTCCAAAAGCCATGTTGAAGGCAAAGGGAATAGTATGTTTTCTTTGCTTTTATAGAATCAAGTCCAAAAAACGTCAGATTTGAGTCTGTTTTTTTTTTCCCAGCCATTTTTGCATTAATGCAAACTGTTGATTTGAAAGCAATCAAATTATTAAGTACATCTGACTTAAAGCAATTGTGTTACTCTAGTTATTTTGCTTTGAAAAAACTTAATTCATTTCTGTGTTACTAATTGAAGTAATTCAATTAAGTTGGCCCAACATTTTTTTTTTTCAGTGTGGCAGGCACAAGGACACATGAGCACTACAGTACCTAAGTTCATTCATTATTGTTTTTTCAGGGGGACATGATTTCATGAGGTCAAACAAACAGAAGAAAAAAACTTGGTTCAGAAGAAATGGAAGTAATTCGTAGAATAACCAAGAGGAAATATATTCTTTACTTCAACCTTGTTCTGTCCTGTTTTTTTTTTTTGTTGTTGTTGCCATTCAAAAAAATCTCAACTCAAACATTTCACTACCACTGTTTCTGCAATCTACTCTTCCTCACTGTCACTGCTCTCAATTTCACTATCTTCAGCCTTTCTTCCATAGAAAGGGTTTTGTGTCCATTTCCTGTGAATAGCAGTTCATATTTTGAACAAAAACATTGACCAAGGTCTTCATGACATAAACTGTCCTGTCCTGCACGGAGCATGACATTGCACTGAAAAGTAGCCCTCGCTGCACAAGGTTGTCCCGAGACAATGAAAAGAAAATAACCTTTTTCAAACAAAAATTATCCATTATGCATCTTCATGCACATAAATAGATTTTTTATTGTAACATTATTTTTATCTAAACTAGCTGAGTACTGAAAGTTGTGCAGATGTTTTACTCTCAAGGCTGATTTTGAGGATGTTATTGGTCTTAAAAAGTTTGAAATTTTCTGTCATAATTGTCTTCATTCAGATTTTGCTCGAAATATTGTGATAGTATCAAACCGAACCGTGTCCTTATTCTTTCAGCAGTGTCATGGTTATGGCTATGGCTGCTCAGTGACAGAAATTAAGAAATTTTTTGGCAGTTTCCATGGCAACAGAGCGACAACAGTTCTGTCTCCATAGTTCCATATTACAGTGTAAGATAACATCAGTTACATCACGTCAACCGACTTCAACTTCATTCCACTGTCACTATATCTTCCTTTATGCTTCACTACAGCCTCCACAAGATGGCGCTCATCGCACTCATCAATTATTTACTGTCTATCTCGGGTTATGCAGGGGGGTGGACAAAATAACAGAAGCACATAACTTTTCTCCACAGGTAAAACTCAACATCTGGACATATTACCTTTCCCCCCATTGCTCAGGAGTCCAGGTTTTGCACTCCTTACGTCAGATCAGATCCAATATCGACTATCTGGTGTCCATCTATGTCTATCCCTGTTAGTGAGCTGCAGTTTGTCCATGTTTGGTATATGTTGTGATTGTTTTCAAGACTGTTCACCACTCACCGCATTAAATAACTGTGGTTTTTGTCATCGATGCAATTTGTGCACCGACTATTTGGCCTCTTTGCAACTATGTTAGTTGCCTCATGTTCTTCTGAAAACTATACGAACGTATAAGTGTCAGACATCTTTTCCATCCAACTATCTATCTATCTATTATCCATCCATCCATCTGAGGCAGGTTTCAAAGTCTCTCCAGACCACCCCCTGCCATGATGAGAGGGGATTAATATTACAGAAGATCACAGATGCAAAGACCACAGACCAACCCACTGTGAATCCAAGATCAGAGCGTCTGATGTCTGCATCTCTATCCATTTTTTAGAGTCTACACGGCTAAAATACCCTTGAAGGATGTACCTCCCCATTTTCACTGCTGTTCAAACTTGTTGCTCGAAGTCGGCTCTTCTGAGATAAGCACCCTCATGTAGGATTTATGCTTATTCTAGACATGGGAAATGAATCACCTCATCTTGTTCCTTGTCTTGTCAACACCAGGATATGTATTTTTAATGTTGATGCCCCGACAATATTGCACACAAACAGCAATCAGAGATCACCTTTAAGTGAGGCAATTATGGAAATGTCAAGCCGGCACACAACATGCAACCTCATTTCCACGGGGAGAAAAAAAAAATGGAGTGAGGGAAAATCCTGTAACATAAATAAGAGTCAAAAGGATGAGCGCATACTTGCCGCAAATGAACAGCAGAGGGCAGAGTAGCGTGCTTTTACCTCTACCCGGCTTCCTGTGCTTTTGTTCACATAGCGCTGCATGACCTGCAAGGACGGCAATTACAGCAATATCAGCAATGAGTTTTAACTAATAAAGTGCTGAGCAGGTTTTGCAGACAGAAAAAGAGGTTTTGCAAAAGTAGCAGCCTTCAAGTCCCACTGGGCAATACAGTATTCATTATCCTCAGCACTGAGCTATGGATGTGCCTTGTATGTCAGTGGGTTCATTTGTGCAGTCTGTCTATAGCAGGGGTGTGAAACCAGGTGCCATGGTGGGCCGAGAGTCTGCAGGTTTTCCTTCCAACCAATCACCACAACAGGTGATTTCACTGATTAGTCCCCCTCCCCCCGGTTGAAGTGAAATCACCTGCTGTAGTGATTGGCTGGAATAAAAACCTGCTGACTCTCGGCCCACCATGGCACCTGGTTTCACACCGCTGATCTATAGCTAATGTCCTTCACTCTTGATGGGGAATGAGGCATGCGGAGAGTGATTTCTGCAATACCGACGTCCACACCAAACACAAATATAGCTGCACACTGGGAAGTTTCACTCGCATGTTGGTGAATTTAAATTCAGTTTTGTTCTGTTGGCAAATCACCGTAAAAGTGCAATCAATTCACAAAAAAAACCCTCATCGCCCCCATTTTCTCAAAAAAATACTGGTTTTATGCACCCAAGTTTTACTAGCGCCTGTCTCAATAACTGCGGGTGGGACCTTTCCGTTCACAACAGAGCTTTGATTGGCAAATTGACAGCCAATCACACACTGGAGTTGATGGCGCATGAAAAATTGTTAACAGTGTTGGACATAGCATGCCAAAGCTAATAGTACCTGTGAGTAAAAAGTGGTGGCTTCTTGCAGATAGTTCGTTATTTGAATTGAAGGAATGCCATCAGGTGTCAATCTGGCAAACTTGGGAGCCCCATGGAGTATTGGGCAAAATTCACAATGGAAGTGCATAATGCACAGGAATCTAAACGGAGCGGTCCGATAATTGCCAGTGAAATACCTGAGCTTACCATAGCTTTTCCTCTTAGGCTTTGCGCAGGTTGACACCCCGGTGTTATACAATGACTATCTGCCATGTTTGATTAGTGATTTTGCACGTACGCCAACTTATTAGATTCTCAAAATGAACTCTCTACTTTGCAGGTTGCACCCGCACGGTGAGGAGGGTGGTGTGTTTACTGGGTCTAGGAAAAAAAAAAAAAAAAAACCAACCAATTACATTTGCTGTAATTCTTGATGTAAAATAAGAATTCCACCCACATCTAAGCTATTTCACCCAGCTCTTCTCCACTTTGTGATTTCAGGCCGATAATACGGGTGTATTTTCACATAATGTAACAATACACATGATATGATGCAGCAATCCCTTGTGCAACACTCCAGGGAAAACATTTACAGTCCAATTCATACCTAAAGAATGATGTCCTACCCTACCGATGCTCGCCACAGAGGATATTAGGCTATGCCATCATAAATCTACTGGCACATTTTGCAGGCAGCACCGTTCACTAACCCACCTGCTCTAGATATTACAGGTTGCAGGGTTGAGTGTGTGACAGCAGGTATATCATTGGGGTTATCAAGTGGGCACCTTCCTTCACCGATGTTTCATTGAGTTGGGCCCACGACACCTCAAGAAGGCTTGACAGTGTATTGTGCCTAGCATTAACCTAGCATCACTATAACTGTGAATGCATGTATGTGGGTGTGGTGATGGGCAATAACGTGCGATTTGTCTTTGCAAAATGAAATCCAATCATAACATCCATCAGTACAAGAGTCAATTTGCAGGAACAAAAGTCCCCATAGCGAGGGATTAGAAGTTGACGGCGGTACGCAGGGAGAGAAAGAGTGAGAGAATAGGAAAAACAAAAAGGCCGGTAGATGGACAGACAAGTGAAGGGAGGAAGCCGAGGAAGAGATGGAGGGTGGCATAGGGATAGCTGCTGTGTGAAGGTGACCTGGGATTACTCTGGTCCCATTCCACAATCTCATCCTGGTATCTGAAACCCATCGCCCGGGCAGAATGAGCTAAGCTGTCCCCATCCCTAAGTAAGTCTCCGGCTGAACCACCAATTCTGCCCAGAGCAAGGATGTAAGCTTGGATAGAGGATATTCATTTTTATCCACAGACAATGCCACTGAATGTAAGTCTGCGGGAGATTTGAACAACGAGCTACAGTATGTGGCGTTCGGTCCGAGGAAGCTGGTTCCCTGCCCATATAATGATGATGTCGAACAAGATTAGATTTCAGTTGAGCAGAAACAAACTATTGTTTTTTCCTATTTATTTTTGCATTTAACGTGAACGGTCTTGTCCCAAAGGCAACTGTAATAAACTGGAGTCAGTGAAGCCGACAGAAAATGTTCCTAATGTCAGATGTTTCCAAAGCGCTACTCCCATGAATTTTTTTACAGTGCGTGGCAACAAATAAGCATTAAGTCATTTCATTTTACAATGAAAATCAAAATGTAATTTCTTTGAATCTAGTGGAGTGACCCGCATTGCCTTCTTTCAAGATACTGACAACTGGTGGTTAGAAACACTGTCCCATGACCACAAGCAGTGGTTCTCAATCCCAGTCCTCGGGGACCCCTGCTGGTTTTCACTCTAGCTATCGAATGAAGGATTGATTAACACCTGGGGCGCAAAGTGAACGCAACTAACTAGGTGGTAGGATGGAAAAGCAGCAGTGCTCTGGACCCCGAGAACCACCTGACCGATCCCTGCAACTACCAATGTGCTCTTCTGTCATGGTCTCGGCTGTGCCTCTCCCTCATTCCTAGTGTTTCTACTGTCTTTCCCTTTCTGGTGTTTCTTGTTGGTCCCCTGTTTGTT
>OOFE01028782.1:0-10346 GCA_900323365.1 Monocentris japonica
GGGGTTTTTTTTTTTTTTTTTGATGCACATGTAAACAAGAGCACGGAACAAAGGAGTTTTAAGCTCTGCGTCAAGGAGATAAAACCACATGCCACATGCACATCCCCAGATTCACACAGGGCCTCTGTGTTACACACACATCAGAAAAATAAAAACCCTGGTAATGCTCCAGTAGATTGTACCTTCACAGAAACCTTGAGAAATACCCTTTTTGCAGGAATGTAAGGACAAAGGGGAGAAAAGACATTCGACGAGGCACGTTCAACCGTACCGGTGTTGCTTTAGGAAAACAACACCTTTCACACTGTGTGCACGCAAACTGCAAGGTGAGGGGGGGGCTGTCACATCACTTAGGCTGCGTCAAAGATCCTGCCCTTCACAATCCGCCAAGCAATGCTGACAGCTAGCCCTGCGTAGGGAGGCCCCAGATGCCAGAGTGGCTCTAAGTGTGATCAAAGGGCTCGTTACAAATTCATTCACGCCCCATGGTCACTTTGTTACCGACCCAATTATATCACAGCTAAACGTTTAGTCAATCAGAAAGGGAGGGAAATAGTGCCCTCTCCTCGTACGACTGCCTGGCTTCATTTCACTTCGCATCAGCCAGTACCATATCACTGTACTGGAGCGATGCAATTGCTAAATCATCTGCTCATAATCTCTCCCCAACTTGAATTAAGTGGCGAGAGCATATGGTGCCATTTATGATGACAAATATAATACCAGTGGCAATGAAACGGCGGCGGCGGTAAGTGCCTGAGATTCGTTTGCGTACTTACTAAAGCAGAGCTGATCGGTAGATGGTGTGTGTGTGTGATTTCATTAGATAAATCTCGCTCCGCGTCACCTGAGCCGGAGTTGATTGAGTTCCAGGCGTTCAATTAAAACAGGCTTATCTTGCTGGAAGATATGGGAATGTGAAACAGATGAGGTGATGATGCCGGTTAATGCGACTGTAAAGGTACAGCTAATGTGCCCGTTAAGGTCCCCTCAAGAATTCAGGAAAGCGACCCCTTGCGAAAAGAAGGGAAAACGCCAGGCAGCATGCGCGTGCGGTTGCTATAGAAACGGTTTACAAAGCTTGCGATCCCAGCGTTCCTTTGTCGGCAAGCTCGTGGGACGCGACCGTGTCGACAACCCGCAGTGGTTTTGGTGGAAAATGTCATACAGGTGCAAGCGTACCTTATAGATACACACTTTCTGTTAGCGTCACGCTATGTCTTCAGGAATTCTATGGCTCAAAGAAATACATTTCCTTTGATGGTTGAAAATGTAATAATCAGGCTAAACGGTTGATTCACTTGCAAGTCAACACAAGTTACGTAAAAATAGATCAAGTAATTTAAAGGACAAAATTGGTGTCAGCCCCTCAGAATCAAAGAGCAAGGGCTTCTTTTCTAAACCGACGATCAACAGTCATGCAGGGAGAAATCCATCGGAGAACAGTCCCGATAGGCAATGGCCAGCTGATGTAGGAGTATACAAGGTTGAGAGAAAGTGGGTACGAGGTAAATTGCAAAAATGGCTCCTGGAATGCATTTGAACATCACAGATTGGTGATATATAACTGTTAAGAGTTTCCCAGGGTGGAAGTTTCCTGAGTTAGACATCATCAATCGGTTACCTTGCTCTTTCATTCTGTCAAAACAAGGTTTACCATTGTGGTTTTAGATTGTTCTGCTATCAAGCTCCATTGTAGCTGCACTGAAACTGGAAATATTACGTGGATGTTTGGCCAGAATAAGAAAAAGAATCCACCAAACAACATAATGGGCCCAGAAATGCACGCCACATGGTCAATAGCTGCTCTTTTAACAGTGTTAAAGTGTGTTAGGGTGGATTTTCCTTTCCCCTGCCTGCTCATGTTGAACATTAATGACATCTGGGTTGCCGTGGTTTATAGCTGGGAATGATTGTCATCGCTGGCTTTTCACAATAACAGTGCAGCGCAGCCGTTTCTCTGATCTTTGAATGTGAATTTTTTTTTTAAGGTTAGGGATAGGAAAATACTTTATATAATGAAGTTGCATTCGGCGGTTTCGGCGCACGGTGGCTTCGATGCGGAGAGACTGATAAACATTTCATCTCGGCATTACAATAGGTTGAAAATGTAAATTGCTTTGCAGTCATTGCAGTAAAATTGGTTTTCAAGCTGCAGAGAAAATGAGGCCTGCCAGCGGCCACGGACCAGACAGCTTCATGAATGTGGACGGTGACAAAGGGAATGTATCCAATGATTGAAGTTTCCTAATATGGTTTTGATTCAGTAGAGAAAGAAAAAAAAAAGTTTCCAAAAAAACAAAACAAATCTGGCAGTCGGTGTAGTATAGTGCAGTGTAGCTGGACCTAATCAATGCCCCATATCCAGCATTATCCAGGGCCACCATGTGCTGGGCTCACAGCGTCTGGCACAAAGAGCAGAACACACAGCTGCCTGGCTGGCATCAAAGGAAAAAAGTCCAGAGCGATGAGTGTACTTTGGAGAGAGCCCAATTCCAGCATCAGATTTCAGATACATGCCATTCGACTGATTACATAGGTGAAGAGGATTAAACTGTGATTTTATATAATGCTCTCTCACGGCTTAACGTTTCTGAGTAAGGCTCGTTCATTTCTCTGAGAGGACAGAGAAATTTCTTTCAAACCACAGTTGTGCAGCGACGACTAATGACTTGAGGGCTTCACAATTGCAGATTACACAACAATCACATTCTCCAAAAAATGGATAGCATCGCCCGCGTCCTGAAAAACCCCGGTATGTTGGGCAGTTTATTGTCTTTTCATTGCTATTGAGAGCTGGTATTATCTTCCTCCTGCAGAAAAAGGTTTGACGTCAACGACTGCCGGGGTAAATCAAGCGTTTTTTTTTTTTTTTTTGGTCACTTCATGAAAAAGTTAACTTTCCGGAGAAAGGAGGTTTCTACAGGACACAGGCGGCATGCAGGCAGCGAGAGGAAAGCAGTATTCCTGCAATATTATTCAGCACCAGATGGAAGGATAACATATGCTGATTGCACCTGCCAGACAGTTCACAGTTGGAGAAAAGTAGAAAATAACATCGCAGCGAAACACGAAAATGAAAAATGACAATAGGGCCGACAAAAAACAAATACACGCGGTGCTCTGATACTTAGAACATCATCATCCCCGTCTTTATTTTAAAGACGGGGATGATGATGAAAAGCTCAGGCTGTGCAGAACAAAAAATGAGTTTCTCATCATATCCAGTTGCTCATATATGGCGTTTATTATTTAAGTCACAAGTAAATTAAATGCAATAATGCATTGATCGAATGAGTGTTGCCAAAATGCCAACCATTAGCCAATTGTATCTGTATGGGTGTGCCCACAAACACACACACTAGTAACCTCAGCAAGTAAACACACACTCCTGTATAGGACATTTGACATTTTTTTACAGTCTAAATACAGAATGCTAACAATATTAAAATAGGCATTGGTGTTCTGCCAGTGGAAGTTCAGATTTAGCTTCTCTGCATTATCACATTGCTGGGATGCATGAAGATCCAGGGATATCAGCACAGGAAAAGCGACAGTGACAGAAAAGTGTGGACGGAGGAACCTTTTGCTGTTGTAGGACAATAATCTGCTTTTTACAACCGCAGAAAACTTCTTTTGAAATGGATTTTTTTTCCCGGCATGGAGGAAGTGGAAATAATTTCAATCGCTGATTTGCAGGCCTATATTTTCATTACACACAATCCAGCGTAATATAGATATCATGCACTATGGTCATTAGTCACAACACTGCTGTAATCACACAAGAAAAAAAATCTAAGGAAAAAAATGCCCTTATACAGCACATGCAATATATTTAGAATGATGGCGACAAAATGATGAAATGGTCACATGTGAGATGCTGTCATGAGCTGCCTGTTGGGTGCTGTGGAAGTGATAGAGTTGAAAGGACAACTCTATCAGTCACACAGCTCCCGCACCTGTCTGCAGCCTTGCCGCCGTGCAGTTATACAGAGATGCCGACACCTGTCGCCACCCCTCTCCACAGTCCCTTTGTTCACCACGCCAGGTGATCCCCACTCACTAACCATTTTCGCTTCACTCTTGAAGCGTAGGTCACTCGGGCCGGTGGACAAACGTCTCTTTATCGGGAGTTAAAGGTACATTCTACCCTCAGATACTCGGCTGCGTAGCATCCATCTGTGATCGCGGCATTGCAGCTGTTATTTTGTCATCAGGTGTCATGATTTTCCCTCAACTTGTCTCGTCTGTTTCTACATCAGTCAGCGATTTCCTACATTCCCCAGAATGACTTTTGACAACCCACCAGAGAAGCTGCCCGGAGGAGAGAGCAGTAATGATAGTGATAGTAACGGCAAGACTGTGTGTTTTTCCAGTTGAGAAAAAGCCACTTACCTACTTCAAAACGGAAAAATACACCATCAAGCAACAAAATGATCCCAACAATGCATGGTGCATCACCAATAGGTTTTATGATGGATTTTTCAGATCGGGCTAACTTTGAATCTTTGGAAATTCGCTCTTTCAATGGTTTTCCTGGGCCCCCAGTGTCATGAAGCCTCTTCAACCCATAGGGGACCCTGCTAGGGAGTGACCAATCAAAAGTGAGTGAAGTGAAATACAAAAGTGTCTCCTAAACGGCAGCAAGTAAAGAAGAGAAGAGAAGGCAACATTTAGTTTAATGACATCACCTTACAGGATTTCTGGGTATTGCACTATTCAAGCAGTTACCTCTCACTGCCACTAGGCGCCACTAACATGTTAAGTTGCCTAGTGCAGCTTTAAGTAAGAAATGAACAACACAGTGGGTGGGTTGCAACGTGTTCAAACACGACTAACTGACATTATGGATAGCATGAACGTGACACCGTTCCGAACATAATAGTGGGATAGTATCGTGTGCATTACACAAAGAGGTCTTTCAGCAAACCTGCTCACACGAACCTGTGACTGAAATGAAAAAAAAAGATGAAAGGCGATAGGCCCCTGTCTCGGGTCCCCAGACGTCAACAGCACTCACAGTCATGGTTTACGGCGCTCTCCGTTTCAGCTACATTTCGGAAGTTTTCCCCCCGTCTCTAAAGGGCAGCAGTGACATCAAACCCGCAGGGAGGAAGCCATTTAGTCGTCCCACGACAGATAGGGGCATTAAAATTTGACAGAAGGCCTGATTGCAATGACAGATAAGGGGAGGAACAATAGCGTAATGTGTGCTGTCAAGCAAAGGATATTTGAAAGGGAATCAGACCCGGGCTGTCAAGATATGGTTTTTCCTTTTCTCTTTGAAAGCCTTTTTCCTGACATCTGAATGGCCCGCATCCTTTTGAAACACGAGGTAGGGGACGTGCCGCCGATCTGCTTGTTCCACATCAACTAAAACACCACCACTGATTGGTTCATTTCTCCTGCGGCTACGGTCGTTTTGCTTTCAATAAGGGATCGTCAGTACAATTTAATTTGACATAAAAACATAATTTGACAAGTAAAGAAAAGCACTGGTGTTATTTCTGTGAATCAATTGCAATTTTTCAGAATTTTTGAACTGAAAGTAAATGAATCACAACTCCGTTTGCTTCTTTACAAGAACCGCGACATTCACATCAATGGAGTCTGATGTCCAGATCTATGATATAGATTGTCCTGCAACATCAGTTCCTGCATGGTGGAAAGAACTGCACTCCTTCATGCAAACACAATAATGCCCAATCTGCTTGTGTTGTAGACGTAATCACACCCCCAGAGTAACGGCCCCTGCTGCTCTAGGTGCCTGTCCACATGCTTTAGCCTTTCAGCTTCCTCCACGCCTACCTCATTGCTAAAATAGCCCGTGAAACACACGTTCTTGTGCCTGCTTTGTCCGGAGTTCAGCCCTCCCCGAATGACCCGCGCTGATGATAGCAGTCATGGTGATTAGCTCGAATATCGGGCCGTGCTGCGGAACAGATGGACGGCAATCACCAGCTCAATGTTGTGCAGCCGAACAAATGTGGGCTTTTGGCAAGAGGGACCATTGTTGTTGCTCCGTTTTCACAGCCGACAAGCGCAGGGTTCACGCAGGTTCACCTAGAGAGATGGGGGGGGGCAGACATCATTTCTCGTCGGCTAATGAGAGGCAAACCCCCCCCACCTCTCCCTCCGCCGAAACTCTTTGTTGAAAAATAATCAGAATGATTAATGCTCGAAATAGAACTGCCGAGCTCCACCTCGCCTGATAACCTTCCCCGGATTCAGCTCAGGCCCAATTGTCTCGTAATAATACTATGCAGCATTTTCAATGAAATTGCTTACAATGGGCAGGCTCCTCCATATTATGTGGAAAAAAGGGCCAATTACTCGCGTCTCGGGAAGGAGTGGCGGTTCCAGGTGCTCTTATATCCTCTTGAGATGATAGCTACATTTTCTGTCCCCGGCAACAATCAGGAATCCTCATTCAAACACTGATATCCCTTTTTTCGCGCGGTGCTCTGTATTTTTCTCTTCAGATAAATTAAAGTCTCATGAAGATGCCGCTCAGAAAAGTTTCTCGGTAAGTATTAAACAGCATAGCGAAAGGGACGCAGTCATGCCTGAACACTATTAAAAAAGGAAGGTGGGTTATGTAATGTAATGCCTTCGGTGGCCTTTCAGTCAGCGGTGAGGCATTAGGACACAAGGCTTCGCTTATAGCTTTGGGCCCTTTGTTTGGACCCCTGCCAGCAAGGAGAACAATACAATGGTAGAGCTCTCATCAGACTGATATTGCCAGTCTTTGTCTAGCTCCGCCTGGAACTGCCAGGTCTCTAGGTCACACCTTCAAATTAAAAGTCTTTTATTAACAGTCTTTCTTTTATGTCCAATTTCCCAAGTATGCTTATGCCAGTAACTATTTGGCCGATACGTACTCTATACAGAGGGAACTCTCTTTCCAACACCAAACAGTGTATCGCTATGAAAATGCTAGAATCCAAACTCTATTCTGTAGGTCTCGCAGCGTTTCTGGTGAGGCTTCCATTTGGTTTGGCTCGGTTTAAAGGTGTTACATGTAGCGTTTTGTGTTAAGACCACATTTCCCATAAACCCTGTTGCTTCCTGTCACAAAGAGGATGCTGCTACTTGTCCCCCCTCCCCTTCCTGGCAGTCGCTTTGCTTGTTTTGAAGAGCAAGAAGAAGAATGCATTCAGACGTAAACTGGAATAAACGTGTATTACTTGCTGTTTTGTGCCATTAAGCAGTCTGCCTTTGTGCAGTAAAACCAGTCCTCTCAGCAATAGTAGGCTTTACAGTAATTATAACAACGGCTCAAAATTGCTGTGACTTATTGACGTTGAAATACTACGCGTTGCACCTTTAAGGATTAAGCCTGACTGTAGACTCCAGGAGGTTTGCTGTGTGGGAAGAGGAAGAGGGTTAATAACACACCCTTGCTTGTGAGGCATCGTGGAAACAGCTCAGAGCCCTGATGCACATCATTTCATTACCTTCACCGGGGCACGTCTCTCCCCAATCATACAGCTCAGCGGGAACTCTAGGGTTCATCCCCAGAATCAATCTGGTTTCACCGACGCGGCTATTAGATGTGATATTAATGTTTTAAGTGCAGCAATATCGATTAGCAGTCGGCTTGAAGGTGGAATAAACAAGGATATTTTATTTCTGGAAAATGCAGTGCCATTTAGTAGGCTGACGACAGATGGGTGTTTACATTGTGCATACAGCAAGTGAAAAAGAGGCACAACCCATTTGCTACCATCAGTACAGAACAGAAGACACTTGAGTCTGCATGACACCGAAGCTGCAAATATGTAACGTTGCAGTTACAATATCAGAAGTGATTCTTTAACCCTTGAATGCATGAGGGGGATTTGAAAATGCATGCTTGCCAATTTATGTTTCGGCATATTTTCCCTATAAAAACGTGTTAACATTTTACATTTCACTTTTATTACAGGCGTTCCTCACAAAACTGAACGACTCCAAACTTTAAGTTTGCCTTGACACTGTTCACTCCTGGTTTTGTAACCCTTCAGGTATTTACCAGGTACATACATTGTACTTTGTATTGATAATAGTAAATTACAGCTATAACTATGTATGTCAATTCTTAGAAATCACAGTTGAACTCAAAACACCCCAAGTATTACTCATCAGCTTTTAGGACAGTAAAAGCTTTAGTTTAACAACATCATTTCTAAGCAACATTTTCGTAGAAACCTTATTTATTACCAATCAATTTCAGGTGCCGTTTGTACGCACTAAAGGTATATATTAGCAGTAACACCAGTTTAATTGTGTGCTTTGAGTTAAAGCAGTACTTTCCTATAAATGATCGAGTAATTGTTTATGGCTCCGCCCATTTGAAAGGGTTATTACTGATGAGTCCAACTTTCTCTGGACGGATTGCTCGTTTACTGCTGAGTGAGTTTTGTATTTTGCTTTTAGGTTTGATTCGTCACTTCCCGTGCACCAATAGCAGCTATTGTCCGCCATTATACTCGCAGGTTGTATGAAAAGGTTTTGCAATCACATTCTTCCCTGAAAGCAACGTGCATTAGTCGGCTAGCGGTATCAATAGGTTTCAATGAACGATGCCAACAATGCCAAAACGCAATTAGTCATATTTTGACAGACAGAGTCACAAAACTTAATGTGACAAGTATCTGAAACGCACAGACTAAAATTGGAAATGTCAAGGGATCCTTTTAAATATGGTTCACAACAGGGAGCACGCCCTCGGGGCTGCAGCGCTTGTTTATACTATAAAAGACATTAAAGGATTATGTCGATATGTTATTGAGCTGTTTTCCTCGCCTCTCTCTTCCAGTGATCACTCTACCCCTCGCAACTTGAGTTTCATCCAATGCCTTAATGTGCTCCGAAATGCATCGCAAATACTTTTCGAGACTTGAACTTTATCTCATTACGACGTGATGCTGTCGCTCATATGTGAAAGTGTGTCTGTGAGGAGAAGAGGGTGTTTTAGATGCACTGCGGGCCACTACTGGAATACAAATACATAAATGGGAGGATTCTGTAAGATGGACGGACATCTTTGTATCACTGGTATGATCCAGGAATCCATGAAAAGCACAGAAAGAAGTGATATCATACTGAGGACTGAAAGCATATCCATCTTTTTTTAAATAGGATTGTAAGATGATTTTATTGCAATTCCTATTGGCCTTTATAAAAATGTTACGTAACTTACTGCTTTGCTGTTGACAAAGTCAGGCCGGCGTGGCGACCGGCCGCGCGTCTAACCTCCGACGGCACCGGGACGCAAAAAAGTCCCGCACGGAAAGACTTCCCAAACAGAGGGAGAGCAAATGCATATTTAACGCATGAGGCGCGCTGCACATGCATGATGGGAGCACGCTACAGCGATCGCATTCGCCGCGTGTGAGATTGGCTCGCGTGCATCTTTTCTTCATTACTTTTTCAATGACTGACTCTGGGGGTAGAGGGGGGAGGAAAAAAAGCGGCCTTTATGTTTCTGCAACAGTCTCAGCAGCAGACACACTCACTGTGGCGGCCATTGTGCTAACAGTAATGCCAAGAACATTTTGACTCCTGTGATTAAACCTGAGCAGCAAGCTAACCACCAGAAGCTATCTCCAGGCTGGTCCGCAAGGCTGAGCAAATGGGTGGATGGAACAGCTCTATGTTTTTTTAGGTCGCATCTATGCTTCGCTATCTACAGAGTGCATGAAAATGTATTGCTCCACTCCTGGATGCACATTAGTGTAAGTGGCATCAGTAGAGCAATCATTTCTGCACACCACTTATCTCAGGATGCCACTTTGGGGAGCAGGAGCTGAGAAGCATCCGACTTTACAACGCTACACTCATCGGCAGCAACAAAACAACTTTCAGCCGCCTGAAGTTCACAAATTTGCTGAAAGGCAAAAAAATATTCTATACCGTTGGCACCCATCTCCTCTTTATACATGCAAACGAAGATGAGGGAGTGAAGTCTCCAGTGTCTTGCGCTGGCCTAGATAGGATTACAATCAAAGGGAGCTGGAGCAGGGAGCCCATCCTCTTTGCTGCAAACAGAATGAGTAAATGTTTCTCCCCACGCTCTCATCGCTGTGTTCCCGTCAAGACGGGCAAAGCAGCGCCGCGCCAGCTCTGAAGATCCCAAGCTTTCACTTGGTGGGACGTCAAGGCAAAAAAGTAAAAGCGCGACAAAGAAGAGAAGAAGAAAGAGTAGGAAATGGTGAGAGCGTTGGAAACGTGTGATGCCCCCGCCACCCCCCGCTCCCGGTTTACTTAATCAGAACAGAGTGTTCTCCACTGCCGGACGGGCCGTCGAGATGCCGCAGGTTTAATAATAACTCCCCACACTGCCTGAGTGCGGGAGAAAGTAA
>OOFE01028783.1:6155-19527 GCA_900323365.1 Monocentris japonica
TTTCCAAATTTTTTTTTTTTTTTTTTTTTTTTGCTCTGTCCTATCTTTTTCGATAACAAGAAAGATCTCAGTAAATTTTATAAAATGATTTGGTCATCTCCCCCTTCCTTTTCCCAAAGTAATGCCCTGGCAAAGTTATTCAGCAAGGGTTAATGTTTCTGAAATCCAGTGAGATGTACATTGAGGAGCAAATCTTTTGAGATTTGTAAAAAGTGTACTTTATGTACAGCAGCTAACAGGATTGTTACTGTATATGTAGCACTTTAGATATGAGACTGTCCAGTTATCCTGGGCTTTGTCTTCCAGTTATTATTCAGGCCCTGAAATGTATCCTGATGGCACTGGCCTGACGTAACATATCTCCCATGACGAGACTGTTATGGGACAATCAGCTGAACCTTAAACCTCTTAAAACATACCTGCTACTGAGTTACTGTAACTGTTGACCAAGGATCTGTGAAGTCTCTGTGAATAAACCCTTTACTCTTGTCATTTTTGACTTTACATTTGTCACATGCTGAATCATCTGATTGGAAACAACAGTGAAACAAATGATCAATGTGAAACCCTGTACCTTAGCCCTAGTGTGTCTCCTACAAGTGTGGCAGAGGAAATCTGATTTGAAATAAAAACACTCAACACGTGAGAAGCTCAGTAGCTTATTTGATATGCCCATGTCGGTGCATGTGATAGCAGAACTCAGACTGTTATGCAGTAATCAGCAGGATGTTGTGTTGTAAATATGGTCTCATCAGTTTTTGGTTGAAGCAGCAGCTATGGTGAGGAGGTTATATCATCCTTGTGACTTTATTTTGAAACCTTTGCTCTAGGACAATAAAACTCTGGAATAAATGCAGTGGTGCTATGCTTAGAGTGCAACCATACTGAGTTGATTGTTAGACTCATCAGAATTTGGACGATGAAAGAAGTGAATGATAACATGGTGATTCGGGTAAGTCTGAATTCATACTGTAAATCTGACGAGCTGTTCATGAGTTTGACACTGGTTTAAAACTTCAACAAATACAAGGGACCTTTGAATATTACATGCTTCACTTTGAGTTCAGGGGCTTCAAATCCTGGTAGAGTACTGCCATAAACAACACTGCAAAAAGAGACAACTTCTGTTTTCTCTGGAGCAAAGGATAGTTGGTGGGGTTTTCCTATCCTGCATTTATAGTGTGCTGGTGATTGTACTTCCTGTAACTGCCAATAAAAACTTCCTTTTTTTCATCAGACAGTTCATTCTGTTCAGATTGGCAGTGTCTCTCCTCCCTTCCCCAGATTGGCAGTGTCTCTTCTCCCTTCCCCATGCAACAAGTCATCAGCGTCTGGGTGCGGGATCCGCGGATACAAAAGAATGACTTCTGGCACGCCTATATGGACTATGAAATTTGTTTACATGTGAGTATAAAGATAAAAGTAGGTTGTTTGGCCTCTAAATCCAAACAGTGAGCATTATTGTAAATGTACTTCCACTCCTCTCCTCAGACTAATAGCCTGTGCTTCACCAAGAAGATTTCATGTGTGAGGAGAAGATACAGTGAGTTTGTGTGGCTCAGGCAAAAGCTACAAGCAAACTCATTGCTCATGTAAGTCCATTTCACAGAATATGAAATATGTATATGAAAAAATGCCTGAATGATATCAGAACTTACCAAGTACACTTCTAATTTCGTTTTACTTTCGTTTACAGTAATCTGACTCAATGATGCCATGTCATCTCTGTCGTGTTTTTGTTTCATTTGCAGGGTGCAGTTACCTCAGCTGCCCCCAAAGAACCCCTTCTTCAGCCTGAACAATGCCCAACAAATCACTGAAAGGATGAAGGGGCTTCAGAAGTTCTTGGAACAGTAAGAGTGATTTTCACACATCTCACAGTAAACAATAAACTGATTAACTTTCACATAGTACAGCACATGGTACATCAACACAACGTGACAAAATCAAATGTGTCAAATTGTTCACATAACACTCGCCACGTCTGCTGGTTTGTGTGGATAATGTGGACAGAAGTATAAATGTATAATTGTATCACATCATAGAGCAACAGATAATAATAACAACCCAAATCTGTTTGTTCTCCAGGATCGTCCAGAGCCCTCTGCTGTTGTCGGACAGCTGTCTGCACCTTTTTCTCCAGTCACAGCTCAGGGTGTCCAAGATGGAGGCCTGTGCTGCAGGACGGACACACTACTCTGTGGCCCAGGCTGTCCAGCACTGCGGCTGTGGCCTGAGACGCTTCCACTCTCAAGAGGACCTACAGAAGGACCTCAGCACTTCCTGTGACTCTGACTCAGACAGGTATATCATAATGTGATACTTGTAGGGGAAATTCTGGTTTTACTTTCCCAACAAGAACAGTATGGAGGTGATAGAAATCCAGCTTCTTGCTCAAGGACACTTCAGCAGGGTGGAGTCTGACCACTAAGCCACTCATTGCTGCCCAGTGTAAGAGATAGTTTGTGTTCAGCTGTATCAGGATACATTACTCATGCATTTCTGAGAGTATTTTAAAATATAGAGAGCTATTCTTTTAGATGTGTGTCAGCAGTAGGGCAAAATACACATTGCAATATACACTTGAGATATATTTTCCTGTTCAGATTAAATGAGAACTGCGTATATATTACTCCATTAATTGTACATTTACATTTCCTCTCTGCTATTTCAGCTCAGTGTTTACAGATCCAGAGCCCAGTGGTAAAGATGTCGTCCTGAACAAAGCAGAAACCACTGCTTCACTTGCTGTAATGGGAACTAGCCAGGAGGAAACGCTCAGCTGCTCATCTGGTTCTCCATGAAAATATCATTTCATTGACAAACGTGTTGGAGCCTATACATATTTAGCCTGTACATCTTTTCTGGGTCTGGGAAGAAGAAAGTTGCCTGTTACTCTGGATCATACTGCACTTTTTTTGCATTATGTCTTTCAATTATAAAACTGTGTCAATGTTTATTATGCTCTCATTCAGCTAATTCAATGTGAGAGATGTAAATAGTAACCAAAGTGTAGCCATACGTTAAAACATTGTTGTTTACCAGTGGTCATGTCTGGCTATCTTAAGGATGTAGCAACAATTTCCCAGAAGATGGCAGTGTTGTTACATCCAACTGTCTTTGGGGCAGGCACTTGTCCCATTTACTATATGGCTCAAATTAGCTATATTTACTTCATAAACAAAGCTAAAGTAGATTTATAAATCATGGTCATACACAACGTGTGATTTGCCAGAGGAGTATCAATAATAATGTGATGTCTTCACTGTATGCAGTGACAAGCTAATGCCGATGTGTGTGCCAGACCTCATCTTCCTAATAAAATAGCGTGTAGGAAACTTGTCATCTGGTGGCCGCTGCATGGTTAGCAGTAAGACATGTGTAATAGGGTCTCTAAAGAGTTATCACACAGCCCTCCTGTCAGGTGTGTGGCTGGTGGGAGGTCCTGTGGGATCCCAAAGGACCTGCTCCTGTCTGAGAGGGCTACCAGGTAGACAGGCTGCACTGCTCCCTGCTGAGCAAAGTGCCAGCTGCACTGACAAGCCATTTCTGTCTCTCTCTGTGTCTCCCTCTCGCTCTGTCTCACATACATGCATTCCCACAGTGAGCAGCACCATGCTTACGCAGAGGTAAGGACCACTAAACAGAGTGATGGCAGACGGACATATCTGCACAGCTAATTAGATTAGCACATCTCTCTGCAGGGACTGTAATACTCATCATGAATCCCGAGCAGGATCAGACAATAGGCTTGTGGTAATAGAGAGGTAGCGTGTGTGTGTGTGTGTGTGTGTGTGTGTGTGTGTCCGTCCAGGCACATCTACACATGCTAATATATGCATGTGTGTCTTCTCTGTCAGTGCTTGACTTTGTGGAGCAGCATTACCCTGCACCTACAGAGCACACAGGTACTGAGGCTGTCAGGGCTGAGGGTGTGTTGAAGCTTGGTATTCAGCAGGGCTTTGTTCCTGACGCAGGACAGAACAATCTAATACAGCCACACAAAGGGTCTTGAACAAGTCAGTGCTTGTCTTACCATCTCATCTATATGGTTATGCTAAGGATGTTCTCCGTCATTATTTTTCTTTTCTAGGCTTATGTTGTGCAAGTTCATTTAATCCTGCTTTATAGGACATTGTGGGAAGATCATATTAAC
Organism: Monocentris japonica; assembly: GCA_900323365.1. Taxonomy (NCBI): domain Eukaryota; kingdom Metazoa; phylum Chordata; class Actinopteri; order Trachichthyiformes; family Monocentridae; genus Monocentris; species Monocentris japonica. Next base: position 10,312 of record OOFE01028783.1, read on the forward strand.
ACTTAGCAGTCTGCCATCAAAGAAACAATTCAGATGTGGCCTGCTCAGTCCAGACTTAAAGTGATATTTCACTTTAGTAGAACATTTGTCACTTAGCACACATATCCACATAAGAGTTACTAGAAACATTGGCCCCAATGTCTGTAGTCATGCCACTCCCTTCCTTTTGAAAAAGTATCTTTCCAGCATATATATGCTGATACCACCTAGATATTTTGTTTTTTCTAAAAGCAAATTTGCTTGTTTAGTATCAACACAAACCAATATTGTTGGTGAATATGGATAAGGAGGACAATAGTTAATAGAGGCTCATGAACCCATCAAAATGTACATGTTAAAAATGTAAAATCACTTTAATCTTGTGAGTTTTCTAAACCAACATAGATAATGTCTGCCATGTGATGTTAAAATAAATCCTACATGTATGTGCACATGCCAGGTTTCCTCCACATGCTAGCAGTTCTCTGTAACAGTAACACCCTGCTTTTGTCTACACTGTGCCGTGGATTGAAACGTTTATACTGCTTTTCCAGGAGTATTGACTCCTCTTTTAATGGTCTGTTTCTCTGGTCCATTGGCTGTTAACCTTGAGCCGCTGTAGCCTTGCCTGTCAGTGCTGCTCTGCTGCCATGACAACACTGACACATTTAAACCCATCAGGCCTCCAACCATTGACTGGAGCTAACAGTGCCCTGCTCCACTAAATGTTGCTTGACCCCGAAGAGGTCAAAGGGAGTGAAATCATACGAATACAATCCCTCTGACTGTTTGGAGGGTGACTTTCAGCTTGCCATTATCAAAATTATTAAGAAAACTAAACACAGTGGAATTCTGTTTTCATGACTGATACTGCTTCTTGTTTGTGCCACATAGAAATAGTGGAAGATAAGAGAGAGCAGAATGGCCCCACTGGGGACCAAGTCAGCACTTCTTTCTGCTACGACAGCTCAATAACCACCTCACTACCGTGATCTCATGCTTGAGTTGCCATTTCCTCCATTGAGTAATTAACACAAAATTACAAAAGCAAAAATCCATTTTGCGTGATGGAAAGAACCAATTGTCCAACTTGAGAGTAACAATATGAAATCCCAATCAGGATTCTCACTAAGCAGACTGCACGGGGCCAAAAACAAATGGAAGTATTGAGGGAGATATGCTCCAGTGGAGGCAAATTACAGATAAATCAGGGGCTGCTCATGCATTTTAAGTGCCACATTATACAGGATCCATTAGTAGCAACAGGAGTTCAGCACCACTTGAGATATTAAATCTCTGTGACTGCAGCTCTGTAGGACCGGGATGAGCCGATATCAGAGAAAGCTAGCTGCACCACCTACAGATGAGAGCTAGGGAATCAGGCTAGAGATATACACTGACAGCAATCATACAATAATAGCAGAGGGATGGTGGTTCTGCTATGTGGCTTGTTATACAGCGGGGTGTAGAGTAAAATGTGGTTAGATTGTTTTTGAATTCACACACAGCAATCATTCACAAGGCAATCAAATTAAGTAGGAGCAGATGAAGGATCAAGGTGAGTGTCTGAAAGAGGGAATCTGGAAGTCTAGAGTTAATTGAATTATTAATAATGTACACCTAGGCTCCGAACATTTCCCAAGGTCTTCCACAATGCGTGACAATATTGAGAATTGATTTACTGATGGCCACAAAAATCCAGCTACCTGACAAGGAAAGACGATTTTTTGACGCCATCACACCTGTCCTTGTAGCTTGCCTGTGTGTGTGTGTGTGTGTGTGTGTTCCAAAGCCAACTCCATCTTAACAACTGCCGTGATCTGTGAAAAAACACTCACTTTTCAGTCTTTTCTCAAGGCTGCAATATTTTTCTCTGTCAGTCAGTTGCCAGACATGGAAATGAGCTGACTTAGGAGCTATCCATCATTCATCAAGTCCGACAGCCCAGCAAGCTTTCCTTGGTTCTGCTTGGCTATACCTGCTATTTCTCCTGCACATGCTGTCGTCGTTTTCTGCATGGATGTAGCAATTACTGGGAACGAGCGTGATCACTGTACCAAGGCAAGCAACAGCTTCTCATCTCCTGAAATCAGGGCCTATCAGCGTGAAACTAACTCTTCTGCCTCGAACACATGGCCTGAGGGGAAAAAGGAAGTTGAGATTGCTGCATCATAATTTCCAGCCTGAAATAATATGGTGTGTAAAATCAGAGACACGATCCCTTTGGAGCCTGCAGCTGACAGCAAGCGGATGTGAGTAAAGAGCCTTGTGTTCAGATGTATTCCCAAACATTCACTAATACATGCTAAAACAAACACATTCATAGAATGGAGCGTGCATACAGTACAACACACGATGTAGCAGTTCACTTTAACATCACACATTCACTCCAGCCACAAGGGTCCTAAAGGCTGTAACTCGCACAACACTGTGAGAGAAAGGTTCAGAAATGAAATATGAGTGTTGCAGAATAGCTTTATTCTACACTGGGTCTGAATCAGTTGGTTTCCATGATGTCTTTTTGCTCATCTTTAAAATAATTGGTGTCTTGGCATCGCGGGAACAGTCCCTCAGTGTGTCACAAGATCATGTGTGAATAACAACCCCAGCAGACTAACGTCTTGTTAGAGATGAGGAATGAGGAGAGGGGGAGCTCTTTGGGTGGACTCAGTTCAGAGGAAGGAGTCAAGCCTGGTGGTGGCAGTGAGAGGACGACAGAGGGTGGAGAAATGGAGGGGAAAAATGGAGGGGTAGAGGGCACAGTCTCTGGAGGCCTCTGTGCTTCACTGCCAGTGTGTGTAAATCAGGAGGCAGCTCACGGCTGCAATGAGGTAGAAAATAAAAAAAGCATAAAAATGTCCAAGTGAAATAAGAGGCAAGGAGAAATCTTTTATGATGAGCCTAAATTCTCCTTACTCTGCAGTAGATCCACTGGCCGGCTCAGCTTGCCTTCTCCAGACACCGTCCATCATCCCAATGTCCGCATATAGCCACATATTACTCACATTACCCACCTGCTCTCCATGTAATACATATGTAATGAGTATCCTAAATTCACATGATTATCATTCATGGTTTGTTAACAGGCCGATGTCACATTCCTTAATATGCACGGAAAATGTTCCCTGATGTGGTCGGCCACACCACAAGGTCTGAGGTTCTACAGATATGGAGTAAAAAATGACTGTAATGTAATGCACATAAAGTCTTGGAGAGACTTTATCATATCTTATTTATGATGTTTATTACGTTTAGCCAATGGAAGATTGGAATTCTTATTTTTTTCTCGCCTTTTAGCCCCTAGCATAACTGCAGCCTAGCATAAATAAGAGGATCGATGAATCTTTAGGTGTAGTTTGGAGTTAAGATAGTAGCAAAAAATCAGCAAAAAAAAGTGCAGTTCTCATTTTATCATCAGACTCGGTGCTGCTAGTGTTTCTTTTCCCATTAGCAGATATTCTATACAACCTATGGTGATGTCTACCCCCAACTTGGAGCATGTTTCAATCAGTCTTGGGTCTATGTGGTCATTCTGTACTGATGAGCAAACACATACGTGCCATGAACACTAAATCAGCTCAAGTTAGCTTGACAGTGCATGTAACTACCTGTACTTGGACAGGTACCACAACCACCAGTGACACTGAATGGGAGCAATGGCAACAACCTGCTGTCCAGTGACTCAGTTAGTTCAGCAAGCTCCCGGTAACTCAACCCTCATTCCTTTACTTCCTATTGCCAGAGTCAGGTGCTATCTTGCCAAAAGCTGCTAGGAGTTGACTTTGAACTGGAACTGCCACTGGAGTGAGAGGTCATTACAACCAGGGGCATCCAACTCTGTGGGGAGAGAAAGGGAGAGAGGAATGATAGGAATGAGAGAGAGGAGTGATCAGCTTGCAAAGGATTGGCAGGCTGGCAGCTGCTGTGGGCTGTTAGTAGTACAGTGTGGAGAGGGCTGTAATTACAGTTAGAGCATCTCTCACATCTCTGACCTCTCCTGATTACAGCCTAGCCTCCCAGACCATTGAGCGTCATTACTCACCTCACTAACTAGTGGAGTAAATCAGTGGCGGAGCACTGACCTGATATTAGAGCCAGTCCTGGGCAGCCAGAGAGTAAACAGGGCTAGAGAAAGGAGGCTGGAGTCTAGTAAATAATCTCAGAGCAGACGGTGCAGGGGCAAGGCGTGGGAGATGTTTATAGCAGGTGGACAAACACCTGTCACTTTGATGAGCCTGATTTATCCTGAGAGACATGTCAGCACATAGCTCTCCCCAGCCTGACAGCCTGGCCAGTCAGCCCCACACTGGCCTGCCCTGAAACATGAGACCTGTTTGTAACGGTGATGCATATACAGTAAGTGAGAGGAATGACATGCCCCACTTTCGCAGGAGCAATAACAGATATATCAGTTTAAAAAATCTGCTGGAACACGATGACATTCCCGGCATACCTTCAGATCCTCCAGGTGGTTGATGTTGGTGTTTATGAGAAAATTGGTCTTCTGAAACCTCTGTCTTCAGATGGAGGTGCCACTTGCTCCCAGAAGCCAATTAACAAGCAGCAAGAACGGACACCGATAACATGAGAGAGAGGTGGGTGTGATGCTGAGTTTATTTACTAGCCTGCCACCAAACCTGGTCTGCAGCTCATAATATTACACAATGGTTATTGAAAAAAAAAAATACAGAAACCATTGAAAATCTTACTTCACAACATCTTTCATTGCTGGATCATCTGTGCAGCACCAGAAATTGGATTTTTCAGAACCTCAAGAGAAGCTCCACAAAATATAAATGTAACATCAATATGATCGCATTACATTTGTAGCCTATATCAACAAAAACAGTGATGGAAATTGTGTCCATTATGGTCCTAATAACATCCTTTCGTCATTATTAGCTTTCACTGTAAATACACCCTGTCTTCTGTAATGTCATATGCCAGCTAAGGAACTCTCAATTTGTCAGCTGCATGAGTTGTATCAACGGAAACTGACCTCAATTAAAAGTGACTTCCATTTAAAAAAGTGTCTATTCCAGATTTGAAGATTTAGACCAGGAGAGAGGCTTTAATGGAACGCTGACAGAGGGCCAGTTGGAGAGGTAATACATTTCCTGCAGAAGGCCCGGGGATACCACATAAATAAGCCTGTGTTATTCCTGACAGAAACTCTCTATGATGCATTGTGGTGATCTACGACTGAATAACCTGGTTAAAGAGCAGCAGAACAGCTGACAGCTTGATCAAGACTACCTCTCTAAAGTGGTGTAGATCAAGTCTTTGGCCATCCCACCAATGCAAAGGGTGATGGTATGAAAGGATCTGGTAGTCCTCACCGTATACACGACACAGGTATTGCTGTGAGCATGGAGCAAGTTTGTGTAGTGATAATGCCCCTGGGGTAATTCACAGAATGCATGCATGAAGGGTGGGGGGCAGAAGTCAAATGGTTACTTACAGAAAGAAGTGAAGAAATACACATTGTACTTGCTGGGGTGCGTCAGAAACAACACCTCCTGAACTCTACGCAGTCAAGAAAGTATCCTGTCTGGGAAGAAATTGATTTTATATTTCCATCATCTTTCTCAGCAATTCTTATTCCATTTATTATTACTCAGCAGCTCAATCTATATATTTGGCTGGTAAAAGTGTATCTTTATGGTTGCAAGTATTAATTAGTGATATTCTGGTATCATTAGCGAAATTTAGTACCCAGTAGATTAATGGCACAGTGGCATTTATCTATGAAACATTATATCTTGATGTTAAATTGCAATAAAAGGACCTGTATATTCTGAGGATATGGCTGTCCAAATCCGAGGGGGGATGGGGGGTGTAGTTGACATCCATTAACGAAATCCTTTATTGGCACATAAAAGTGAGAAGCAATATTTAGCCTAACCTGCCTGTGGCAACCTAACCCATAGCCTAACATTAAGAGGAGGACTTTGTCTCCAGTTAAGAAATATTTGTCTTTTCATGGATGAAATCCACAAGTCAACATTAAAACCAAAGCATGTGTAACAGTATCGTAATCTACTTAAACTATTCAATCACGCAACGTCGGTAAGCATTGTGAGTAATCTGCAGAAAGGTCATTTTACAATCTCCACTGACGGCAGATCACAGCGTTTCGCCACATGGTTTTCATATAAAACAAAGCCTTTCCTTTCTCAACATCCAGCGTAATATATTCAATAACTAATTATGGTAATCCATTACGTCTCCAATTAGCAGAGAGCTTTATCGCTGCACTACACCATAAAGAGCAGGATTTATGGTGGCTTTGAATGTCACCCAGAGGACAGAGGACTAGCATATCATTCAAGAGGAACAAAACCGAGAGACAGGAGCAACGGGGAAAGAAAGGGAAGAGGGAGTGAGAGATACAGTGAGTTATTGGTTAATGAACGTATTTTCTTTCCCATTTTCTCACAACCTTGAAAAAACCTTGAGAAGCCTGTAGCCAAGTGAAAAGGAGAGGGAATTACCCTGAAAGGCTAAATCGCCTATCAATAGGTTTTGGTATTTCAGGGAGAAGACTGCAGATAGATATGTACAGTATGTATATCTGTATCCTCCGCGAGATATACCCAGTTAAAGCCACGTTGCCTGCTGTCAAACAGCCCCTCAGAGGGCAATAAGCGGCCCTGCTATCCGTGTGGGTGGCTGTCTTATTAGTGTGCCTCACCATTTCCCTCTGCAGACAGCACAGCCAGCCATCTGCCACACCGTGCTCCCCTGCCCGGGTAAATCTCTCAGGTGCTGTAAAAAAATGGTGTCTCTGAAGCTTGGACACAAAAGCGCTGACCACATAACTAAACTTTCTTTTACAAAAAAAAAATTAAAAAGTTTTCACTCCCCATTCATCCAGGAAAAAAAAAATAAGGTTGTTTGCATGTATTTATTATGTATGAAGTATGCAATAATGACAGGACGCTCATGTGAGATGAGAATTACACAATACAAATAAGATGATAAAAAAAATATTGATGATTGTGGGTTTGTCTGATGTCTGAGCATGCAATGTTTCGTTTCACACAGCAAAGATTACCACAACCCTCCTGCACAGTCTAATGGTATTCCAATGAATTTCTAAATGGGACCTCCCTTTCCCATGTTGCTGAGGTTAGCGCTCATTACACAGTGTTACTTCAGTCTGTGAACAGTATGCTTTGACAAATCATTTCAAGGCTTGCTGTCGCAAGGGGAAAAAAAGCAAAGCTTTTGAGCATCTCAGTGACAGAGGTCATCTTTGACCTTTGCAGAGACTCTGTTGCCACCTTGTGGTTTACCTAGCCTATTTTAGACTACAAGATGCTCTATAACGGACATTTTTAAATCTTTATTCAACTTGCCATTTGCCAATACCAAAATTACCCAAAAGCAGATCATGAAATGTCTTTGTGAACAAATTGTATCTTTCATAGAAAATAAATACAAATAAGCAGTGCAACGTTTAAGGTATTATAAGGAAATGTTTTGATCAAATCATCAATCTTTCACATGGGAAGATGGGAAAGGGAATGTTCTTCAAAAACACAAAACACAAAATATCGATAAAAAATAAACTACATTTCTAAAGGTACATATTTTCACAGCCTCAGTTTTGAACTCTGATTGAAAAGCAAAGTAGTAAAATAGATTTTTTAAAGCAACCTTACAGTTACTCCATCCATGTTCGTGTTGTGAGGTCTAATCTACTTACACAAAGTGCTCTTATATAGCATACAGCTCCATGAGGTAGTCTTTGGGGACAATTCCTATAGCGCCCTTCATCTCTCCAACCCACCAGCCAAAGCTCTGATACTCCTAGGAGCAAGAGGAGACAGAGAGGAGGAAGGAGAGTGGGTGAAAGTAAAATGTTTATTCGAGACATTCTCAAAACATTTTATTATATTTAGGAAAATACAAAAATACATGATAAAAAACAATTAATGTATACTTAACCTGACAGGACAAGAAGTGTTCAGTAAAACACTTGTTTTCATTGTGATCCCCGATGGAAGACAAAGTAACAATAAATTGACAAAACAAATGAGCTTTGAGCTTGTGATGCAGATGGACAGCAGCTATGTCCTTGTGACAGTGGACTCATATTGGATATAATCTGAGAAATCAATGAAAAGATTTTTTTTATAAGTTGCATATCATACTCTCACATAAAAATGGTGTGTCTTAAAATGTTTGAGGGACTGGAAAAGATCCAGAAGTAGAGAAAGCAGCACTCTACTGGGCAAAATCCTTGTGCTGGTGACCTTGAGATTGGATGACATAGCTAACAAATAAAGTCAGAATCAAAAATAATGAGCAGCAGAACACATTACACCCAACGCTCTTCAAGCTACCATCACTATAACATCACCAGCCCGTTCTCTTTTCATTCTCATGTCTTCTTCTCTCTCTTCCTCTCACTGCCATCTTCAAAACAATCCTCACATCCCACATGCAACTTTACATTTCCTGTTTCCTTTTTCCTGCCTCTGTTCCTGGTGTCGGTGTTGAGGCGTCTCTCCATTCCACACGGAAACCTCAGTGTGCATAGAGCACATCACACATAAATCTGTCACAGCATGGCAAGTAATCGCTTCAAATGGCTGTCAGCATCCTGAGATGTAAGGAGGAGAGATCTGAGACGAGTGGAGAATACCCCTCTCCCTTTGGCCAAGAGCCTGACCTCACATCAAAGTCCTCCCAGGACATGAATCACACCGGAGATCACATGCTGCCAAGGCCGAAGGAACAGGGATCTGCACAGCATCTCAAATCCATGCCAAAACTCAGGGACAAGGAGAGACAGGGTATGAGTCTGTTCAAGTGGATGTAAGTAGTCCTATAGTATTAGACACAGGTAGATTAGGATAACAGTACTGATTGACATTGACTGTTGTCTGGCAACAGACCATTCATCACACCAAATAAAGGTGCTTGACTTACTGTCTATGTCATAACAGTATAGTCAGATTACAGCAAAAAGTAATAACTGCACCTAAATAACAGCAAATTAAACATAATACATAAATTACTCCAAGACATGAATTCCATGAACGTGTCACATGATGAAAAAGGCATTTTGTCCCAAGCCCCGGAGGATAATACAGCAGATCGACATGAGCTGTGTGTGTGTAGGTGCGACAGAGAGAGTGAGAGACAGAGTGAGAGAGTGTGTGTGTGTGTGTGTGTGTGTGCATATTATGACTTCCTGCAGCTAGCCTTTGAAAATGGCAACACCTC
>OOFE01028783.1:20566-35983 GCA_900323365.1 Monocentris japonica
AATTTACTACATAACTCCACAGAAGCCAGACCAACTCATGTGAAACAGAAAAAAAGCCAATCTAGACTGAACACGTTCCACACATTTTTATACAAACCATGCAGTTGAAATGCATCTGAAAAAGTAGTAGAGTTCTTGATTTATTTGCAGTGTTACGTTCAACAACAAGCTTGTGAAATGTATCACAACAAAATCCAATACTGGTGTGTATAGGAACCAATTCAACACAAATGGCCTCCTGTTTAGTTACATAATAAAGGAAAAGAACAGCCTCTCAGTTCTCCACACCTGGCACCCATGCCTAGCCGACAAGCCTCGGAAATTGTGCGTCCACTACACGTCCTCACCTGCTCTGAATAGAGTGGCGGACTGCGCCTGGGTTTCCTGAGAACACACATTCCTATTAAAGCCCTGCCTGGCGAGGTGAGAGAGACGTCTGAGAGGTGTGTGGGCTGAGGTCTGCTCACCGCCTGGCATGGCAGCAGTGGCAGCCTGCTGAAATGGTCCAGATGGAAGTGATGGAATGGCGCAGCGTGCCAGCTAGGCCCAGCCTCCGCCAGCAGCACTAAAACAGTTTCCGTTGTGACACAACTAATCCCCATCACAGTGCCAGAGTGAGGATCTAACCCAGCCTGCCTCTCTCCATCAGCCATTCACCTCCAGGCTGTAGGCCAGGTGCTGCCAGTAAAGGATATGGACAGTCAGCTCCTCTGAGGGCCTAGAAATAACCCCTCACTTTAGGTGGTCTGGTACCAGCAGAACCCCTCAAATACCAAAGAATCTTATGACACTTGCACTACAGATGGGCTTGTGTGAATAGTGGCTTCACTACGCATTAAGATACCACTAACGTCAGGACACATAAGTATTACGTCTGACAAGGTTTTCCACCAACCATACCTTGCTCAGGATGTAGATGGTATCTCCACGTTTGAAGGACAGCTCATCTGGCTGGTCTGCTGAGCAATCCCACATGCCCTGGTAATAGTTCTGGTAGTTTGTTCTCTTCTCTGCTGGGCAAGAAGATGATAACAGATCAGGCACCTTATTTTCTTCTGGTAAATCACTTCCCCCGAGTCTGCAGGCTAAACACAGCAGTTATTGTAACTCTCCTGCAAAACCAACAGGAGGCAGTGGAGAGCCAATAAACGAATAGGAGACCCCATATGCAACCAGAGGTGGGCAGGCAGACAGGCGGGATAGGTCAGAGTCTCTGGGCAATTTTTATTTCCGCCTCTCTGCCAAGTTAATGATCTCCCTCCATGGACTGAAGCTGGTGATTTACTATGTTGTGGTGATCAGGTGAACAGGAATGGCCTGTTAATGTTACAGGGATTCCACAGACATGCACATGACTCTTAAGTGATAGCTTCTTACAACAGGGTTAAAAACACAGCGTTGCATTTGCACCCACATCATTCTATATTAAGACAAAAAAGGAAGTTGGCTAAGTTAACTCAAAGTTACTTCCAGCATTGCGTTAACTTTCGGTTTGCATGTTCACAGAAACTTCCTCTCTGTAATCATCACTTCTTCTTCCAAGTGGCTGATAATGTTAAGCTTGCTTGTTGACTTGTGACAGAAAGTTGACGCCTCATCCTATCCACTATCCCCTACAGCCATAGTGCAATTTACTAAACTCCCTATATTCTATATCCACAAACCAAATAGAAATAATTCTTAATAATATCTGTGCAGTTTGTTGCAGCCAGCCACAAAGTTCAGTGTTTTGTACCTGCAACAGGAGGAACGGGTTTGCTTGATGGCTCCACCTTTGGAGGAGGCTTTGGAGGAGTAGGAATGTCCTCCTCTGGAGAAAGAGACAAGATAGGCAAAGATAAATTTGCAATGACAGAAAGCAAACCTTCCGCATTGGGAAATTAAATAATCTCCAACAGAAACTGAAACAGAGATCAGGTTCGGCAGGAAAAAGTAGTTTTGCGGTGTGACCTGGGAGTTCTTCATAGATGTCATCATCAATGGGCTCGGGCTCAGCTGTAGTAGGGCCGACGTCATCATACATCTCCTGATCGTCCTCCTCTTCCTCTGGGATGATGCCTGTCATATCTATATATATATATATAACATGCACGCATATTGCGCATGGAGTTACGCGCACACACACACAAACACACACACACACACAGTACACAGTGATATATTAGAGAATTATGTCCATACTTGGATTTGCAATCATAAAGAAGCAAATGGAGCCGCTACCGATACTATAGAGTGTGATAATGTGGTCACATAATTGAAATTGTTCACACCTTTCAAAACAAAGTCTATCTGTTTCACCCATTCCTCCGCCTCTTTCGGAGATGACGCACAAAACTGTGATGAAAGAGGAGAGAAATGAAAACTGCACTCAGTCCAACATGCAGTTATACATATATTAATTAACATAAACAAATAATACTGCATTTATGCATCGTAAAATGTTCCACATGGAAGAGCCTGAATGTGTTGGAAACACTCATTTAGACCTTTAAATATGCATGTCAGGTTGAGCCATTGCAAAGGTAGCAGTGTCAAATGAATGAATAGGTTTGAAAAATAAAGATTCAATGACGTGCAAGTGCACATATAACCTGCCGAGTTTTAAACATGGTGCATCTCAGGTCGGTTTTCATAGAGGGGTTACATCTGGCACAGAAGTGAGTAGACTCTCAAACTATGGCCAAGAGACAACCTCACCTGATATATGCGCTTGTCAGGAGCCAGAATTTCAAAGCAACAGTCTTTCTTTGAATCTTTCCGTAAGGTGTTGTTCATTTTGACAGTGTAGCCATCAATACCAAAATCGCCCTTCTGCTGCTTGTCTGTTCAAGAGGAAAAAAGGTTAAGAGCACTAATAGTTTACATAAAACAACTATGGTGCAGGCAGGCAGAAATATGAGAAGCAAAAGCAGAATAGCAAATATCCATCACCTTTAATATTTCATCCAAATAACAAAACAGCCTGAAAATACCTTTCTCACTGCCATAATAGTAGAACGTATGGTTGCTGAGAGCACACCATCTCTTCTGCCACTCTGTGCCAAAGAAGCTGTGATCTATGAGGGAAAAATGATAGGAATATATAAACGAAAGAGATATATCTTTTATGGTTTACTTTGAGGTCAATTACCCCCCCCCCCCAACCAAAAAATATTCTTATAAAATAGGACACCCACCCTTTCTGCGTTTCTCTAGGTTCCCTGCCTTGAAGACAGACGGCAGGTCCTGAGCCGCCACAGGTGGGGACTGATGGGCACCTGGAAGGGGGGTTCAGACGAGAAACTTGGATTACTCATTTCAGCACTTAAAAATACTATTGCTCGACTGTTACTGCAGTTAGAGGTTTGAAACTGGCACATCAGAAATGTTCCATTATATCTCTGAACCTATCATAAATCCAAATACTACTGTCGACTCCTTTGAAAGTGCATTTAATAAGAAAAAGACCACGTTAGATATAATCAAATGGGCTTTTGTCTACCTATGGTTGTCATGTATTAGGTTGATGGTTGGTAAAATAAATAGACGAGGCCCACTGAACAATGTTTTGCTTCTCTCTAGAGGAGATTCCCTGTGCAGAGTGCAACTTCAATGCAAATGTTCAACTGCTGTGTCAAAGTTGCTTTGTGTGAAAGAGCGGCCATAAAACTGGCAGCTGCTTGCAGCCCATAAAACCCAGACCCCTTACCACCATTTCACTAAGCTTTCCCTGATACTATATTTAAAAATTTTTTTTAAAAAAAAGTAAAGACAAAATCTTCTTTAGATTACCATGGTGGAGCATACATGGTTAAAGGCTACTGTATATTGAGGAATGTGTTTTCTCTGCTTACAGCCATGGCAGTCATTTTCGGGCCCTAGACTGTGACTGGGAGCAATAAAGCATGCTCTTGCTGTCAAAGGGGTGGGGTGAAAGGGGAGGTGGGAGTAGCAGTTGTGCCCCTAAATTGCTTCCCAAGTATGTTGCCAAGTTACAGCTGGAATGTCCGCCTCACCATGGCCCTCAAAAATCACTTTCTCTTACATGCACACTTGAAGAGTTGTATATTTATTCATGCCAGGACGCAATTTTTTCAATTGTTTAATCCACAGCACGTTCACAGTTAAGTACAGTGTGACTAAGTACAGTACCTTCGCAAGTCTCTTCATCCTTGTCTGTGCGCTCTGAATGCAGTGATCCTCCTTCATTGTTGCTGTCAACCTCTTCCTCATCATCTGAATCTTCTCCGCCTACTGGAAGGTGCCAGGGTAGTGATGGCAAATGTTACGGTGTATAGTGTGTATAAACGCAGACCTCAGAAATATCAAACACAGCGAGACTAACACTCACTTTTGTCCTTGAAATCCTGTGGGAAACTGTTCAGGAGATGATAAATGGATATGACAGCTTTTAGATTTTGCATCAGCAGCGAGATTCAAAAGAATGGGTGACATTTTGTAACACAACTGAACAAAATTGAGATGTAAAACTGTACACATACCCCAATTTGACCTCTTTTATCCGTTTAATGAATGTTTCTCTCTTCTCCTTTGCCTTCTTGCTCAAACTTTCCCCTTTCAACCCATCAGAGAGGAAAGTTTCTAGATCTGAAAAAGGGAGGGTGAAAATGTATATAACCTGACATCACAAAGTTTATTACTTGTTGTCTACAGTTCATGCTTGACTTACTCAGGCATTTAGTAATCGACCTGACAGTCCTTTGGGCATAAAGTTGGAGATCATGTTTAATTTCAGAAATCTACACACAGAACAGTTTCCAGCCTCTACGCCTTAACTGCGCCTTGATTGATGTTTTTATGAAGTACCAACAGTGTGGAGGGGCAACTGGACTCCCCCCTACAGAAATGCACTTGACTGAAACCCCCAAGAACTCAGTCATCCATATTGTGGATGCGCTTCCTCTTTTACAAATCGGTCTCTTAAAAAGTAGAGTTGTTCAGATAAAGCTCACCGGGAACACGAACAATTTTACTTCACATATAGACACGGAAAAAAATGGGATATTGTAAGTACCTGAAATAAGCGTCGTTAGCTCCTCCGGGATTGAACGCATGGTGATCAGTGTTTGCCGGTTACAACCGAGCGTCCAGCAGGGGAAACTTGACAAAATACGGAAGCAACGGTGGGCGCAGAGACACGGAAGTTACACCAATTATTTATCAGTGACCCAGACTGTTGAGCTGCGGGACACATGCTCATGTCCGCCTGTTGGCCACGTAGGATCACATGTGATACAGTAGCAGACATTGGTGAAGTTCATTTGATAATGTTTTTAATTTTTTTGAATGCTGATGGATTGCATTCACTTTTGGTAGGCTGGTAAAAGACAGTGTTGTGGTAATGGACCAGTAAAGTCAAGACGTGATGTCATGACAATAGTTCTGATTGATTCTACCCACGTTCAACCAACCGATGTGATTGATTCCACCACAGTCGAGGTATACATTGAACGTGATTTTTTTTTTTTTTTTTTTTTACAATGGTGCAAACTCTTTTATGGATATGTAAACTTTGTCCACACAGGGATAATTACTATTTGAAAAGACGATAATACGTTGCAGGTTTCTGTGTAAGCAAGAGTTTTCATAGTCGATTCCTAATTTTTGTCTTTGATCAGATAGTCAGTGAGCTTCAAGACGCCTACCAGAAGCCTGCATGTCTGTGAGGAACCTGCATAGGAACCTACTCTGCCCTCCAAAACCAAAAAGCAGTAACTATGTGAGTAGTGAAACGGAGACAAAAATTACTTCAAAATTTGATCTCCTGTCCCAGCAAAAGTAATGTTGATGCAGAAGTGGATTGGATATCATTTAATGGCATTTATAGTGGCAAGCCCTGACCTTTCACCTTTAAAACAATCAAAAGTAGAAGCTGTTACTCCCTAAATAACATTTAAGATTGCCTTGTCTTCATGTGTGAGTTTTAATCAGTCTCCATTTATCTATCAAGGGCAAATACAATGTCCCATGTTATTTGATGTGGAAGTGAACACACTGTAGGCCTCTGTGTGATCCTCTGAAGCAATGCCTGAAATAGAAAGTCAAAACAAATTTCAGAAAATACTGAATAAAATGACAGGCATGCCCTCCTCTGCAGCTTCCATCAAGTGTAAGTTGTGTTCAGTGATGTATTCAAGGGAAAGAGTCTGTTGTCATATTGTTTACAGAAATGTCAGTCATTCATTAGTCATCTTCTGACAAACAGTATCACCCAATACAGCTTAAAAGACTGAGCCTTTGAACTGTATAGCCTATTGTTCAGGAATACCTTGACTTGAGACTTGAGTCCAGCTCTTCAGGGGCTGCCTGACAAGCTTCAGCCCTGCAGGTGGTGGTGCTGCTGGCTGGAACTGAGGGGTGTGTGTGTATGTGTGTGTGTGTGAGTGAGTGAGTGAGTGCTGCCCAGCCAGACAGATCCTTCTCAAGAAATGTTTCACATTGTCAGGAGTATATTTGATGATATAAATGTATAAGAGTATGATATATCTGATTTGGTGCATATCTGATGTAGTTGATATAAGAGCATACACAGCCCTGTGACGTGTTGTTCCAATACTTTCCCTTTGTATCTTTCATGAAGCATCTCAAGCTTATGGGTCCGTATTCATAAAGCTTCATAAAGAATAGGAGCGCTGAATTTATTAGGCTGGAAGTTATTGCTATGTGACCTGACTCATTAGTACTTAAATATTAAACCTCAGATCAGTACTACTAGTCTAAGATTGTTTCTGCATCCGTTTTCTGACGTCACGTCCTGTTCAGCATTATCCAAGTAGCCAATAAATTCTTTATGAGGCAGAATCAATCACTCTGTGGTCATTCACAACCTGACCCCCTGCTGACCTGGCAGTAGTTCCACCCTGTTTGGTGAGGAGATGAGAATCAGCTTCACCTTTGACCTTTGTGTGTGTGTGTGTGTGTGGGAGGGATCTAGGAGCATGGTGTTGTATCTAGTTTCCCACAAAGCACTGAAGCTATCTAGTTGCCTGTCAGCTCACAAACCTCTCCTTCTGATTGGCTCCCTCCCCTTTCACCAGACTCATACAGGTTTGCATCCACTAAGAGCATGCTGGACAGTCCAAAGCAAAATCCAATGCTCACACTCACCAGAGTGTAACTGAACTTTACCACACAAAATACATATTCAAACATATTTGAAAAACCTCTTAGTAAAGGGAAGAAGGTGAACAATCTCACAATGGGCCAGTCTGCTTTATTTTATGCTCAAAAAAGAGAGACTAGCAGAATATTTGTAAACAAATAAATGTTTGGACCAGTAGGGAAAACACATAGGGATTTTTTTTATGGAATAAAAGAGGAGGAGGAGATATATAGGGCTTGGGGTTAGTATGGCCTTAGTATCAGTCCTAGAGTCTTAGAGTCAGCTCAGTGGCGGCAACACCAAACCAACGTTGACTGATTGCCTGCCTTGTGGGCTCTCTGGGATTATCCTACTTAGCTGGCGTTTTCAAACTGCTCACAATTAGCCATCACTTAATATCATATACCTCAGGTGGAATGGTTGCTTTTTTTAGTTTCACTGGGCCCAACCGAGGAATCGTGAGAGCAGCAACACGATTATTAGAAAGAAAGCACGAATAATCTATAATCAACTCTAAAATCCATCATGTCGTCTTTAAACTATGTTCAGCCTATCTGATCGATACTTTTCTCGTCAGCGCTGGAGGAACTTGGCTGTATCTCTTCGGGCCGACATTAATGACTGAATCGCGAACGTATTTGTTAATAATATCAGCAGCCACCACAGCTACTGCCTTGTTGTGGCAAATGTCGAGTTTCAACTATTCAGTGCCAGCAATTGCTTGTGTACTTTCGGGAAGAAGACCGTGACGAAATCCGTTTGCTGCAGATTATGGCAAATTTGCATTATATATATTTACATCACAGCGCATAAAGGAAATAAAGTGAATAAATACCGATTTTTTTGATATTTGATGATATTGTTTGTATCTATTACGGTTACAACGCCCATTGAAAATATAATTCATATGGCCAATTAAAAAAAAATCTCGTGCAGACTGAATACTGCTGAAATTTTCTATTAAGAAGTCTTGAAACTGGCAAGGGCGCGATTCTTATTTCAAGGAGATTGTGTTACATTGCGGACCGGGCTATAAACAAGCACCCTCAGTGCTGTGAGTTTTATAGGCAATAAAATTTAATTGTAGAAAGCCAACAAAGTCATAGCTTTTGCCCTGGAACTCCTAGCAGGCAATTGCAAAAAAAATTTTTCTAGTCTTATATATGTACCGAGGCGATTCATCTCTTACATTTCTTCTATTTTGATGATGAAGGACTAAAAGACGTCAGGCAAATAGCTCCTAATGTCTCTCCCTTAATAAAACCTTCCTCATAGTAATGCTTCACAACAATTCTCATGAAAAAAATTGACTAGCATGCCTACTGTTGTATTTCATTTGTATTTTATAATGCTCTGTGTTACGGCTAATTGTGATTTAGGCTGTTTGAGAGTATGAACTCAACTGCCAGTGTCCTTACTAATCATGTTAAGTTTCACCATAGGCCATCATTTAGAAAAGTCCCAATGGACTTGTCTATTAATTTGTTACATAGCATAATTAGGCTGCCGTTGAATATTGAGAGAAACTATTTATCTTAGAGCCAATAAACGTCCTGTTTCTTATGTGTAAGTCTTCAGACCAACAGGCTCCCCAAACTTTTTCATTGTAAAATAAGACAATAGCGCAACTGATCACAGTCAATGTAAACTTTTATTTCAAGAAAATATTCTGCTCAGCTGTTGTCGAAATTCATATAAAAATAAATTGCGTAATAAACAGGCCATAGGCTATAGTTTTTTTTTCTTTAACTTACCTTATTTGCAAGATCTATTAACGATTCCCCAACCCTAAAACTGAGTATACAGATTAAACAGAAGTCTTTGAATTAAAAAAAATATATATATTTATAAAGGTTTAATAGCTCAAGTTTTGCAGGTCGATTGTTGTGAGTGTTTCTGAGAAAAGGTCGAAAGTTTCGGTAGATAAAGACATGGGGCTATCTACTGAATCTGAGAGACTCGGAGAGAAAGAGGAGGGCGATGAGAAAACTGGAAAATCTTCTAAAGAGACGTCCAGGGCCTGGGAATTATCATTGTCTGGGCCTATTGTTGACACGCAGATAGGAGCAGTGGGTGACGGGCTTGGAAAATGTTTCAGATTTTTGTCATTGCTGTGTAAAGGCGTAACAGCCGAGTTCTGGATGTCTCCATTGTGCCCATTCTGAGACTGTTGTGAAGTCAAGGTATTCTGGTGAAAATACCTCTCCCTCTCTAAAAGCGTCCCGGACAAGCCGCTGTCAGCTGCCCGCTCAAACTCGTCCTCTGCCCCGTCGTCCAGACACGTATACTTCCCCTCACTGTCCCGGTTCTCCTTGCAGTGGGTTTGCCTCTTGTGCTTCATCCTCCGGTTCTGGAACCACACTTTAACCTGCCTCTCCGTTAAATCCAGCAAAGCCGCTATTTCCACTCGCCTCGGTCTGCACAAATATTTGTTGAAATGAAACTCCTTTTCCAGCTCCAGAAGCTGAGTGTTGGTGTACGCGGTCCTCAGTCTCCGGGATGCCCCTCCACCGCCGCCGCCAGCGCTCTCTGGTATCTCTGGTGACCCTGGGGGGAAATAAAAGATTGAACAGAATTTTTCGTTAAATTCAGTAAATCCAGTAAAACATGTAACACAGTTATTGGGGGGAAACAGGCTCCGTATGGGCGAAACTTGTGGAGAACAACCAACGGGACTGGGAAGATTTATGGGCCCCAGGCAGAATATGATGGGTCTGCGTGGACAGGACGAAGGGTGAAGATTAATGAACATGCCAGCTGCCGGCCCATGTAGGAATAATCTATCACTCTCCATTACTGTCAAACATTAACACTCTAACACTGCATCACAAGTCAGCACGTTGCTTGATGAGATTAAGCATGCTTAAATCAAAATCCCGGGATATAGGCTTTAAAGAGACGCCCACGTTGCATAAGACACAGGCCCAGGATCCAACTCCTAACAGAGAGGAATACGCGGGGGGATCCCCAGACAATGAGGAACCTTTAGATGGAGGCTATTAATCATCATGTCTTGCCTTGGGGGGAGAAGTAGAGCGGTGACGAGTCGTTCGTCGTCGCAGCAGCAGCAGTCTGGTTTCTCTTGATGGTTTTCTTCTCCTTCATCCATGGGTACTCCGGGGGTAAGGATGCAGCCTGCAGCGGGCTACAGCCATTCAAAGCTTGCTTTGACCGGCTGTGGCGTGGGTGGTTGGCCGGGTTCAGGCTGGGGAAGGTCTGCTCAAAAGGAGGAGGAATCAGTGTCGACGGTGAAAGCGCCGAGCTCTTGATTGATGAACTTTGAAATGCATCACCGACAGGGTTAGTGAGAGATGTCAGGCACTCAGCAAGCGACGGCTGGCTGTTGATAAAACCACTTTCTCGCCCAAATTCGTAATTCATCTCCTCCCTCTTGTCTTGAAAACTCACTGATTACGCGTAATTTAGAGGGGGCGGAAAATAATAAAAAATATTGAGAAATTTGTCATAAACTACTAAACTGGATATAGGCGTATGGAAGACCTCTATGCCATAAACTATTGCTTTCATGAGGACATGGTTGGAATCAGACCGTGTTGCTTGTCACATGATTGCATCTGCCCAATGACAATTTGGGGGTTTTATCAAAAGAAGCCACTGTCCTCTGTGATTGATCGAGGAAGTCGGAGGGGTAACGCCTCATTCTGGTGGTAGGGGTTGCTTTATTTACACATTTTTGGGTCAGTTTGTTCACTACTGCCCCCCTTAAATGCAGCCCGCGTTTAGAGCTGAGCCTTGTGCGCGTCCCCGGGCCATGCATGCGTGTGTGTGTGTGTGTGTGTGGGTGTGTGTTTTGGCTACGTGTATTTATTCCCAACATAACATCCCACAAATCACTTCAGCAGCCACATTTGTGTCTCATAATACAACGACGACCACAGCCGTTATCGGCTCCAACACGTTAATCTTGAGACTTCTTGAAAGGCTCAGAGCAAGGCTGCAGCAGACATCCAACACTGTGTACCAACCAGACCCTCTTGTCCACCCCTCCCCCAAGCGAGAGAGGGAGAGAGGGAGAGAGAGAGGGAGAGAGAGCCATATTTATTCGTTTTCAATAGATTTCAATTTGATGTTTTTTGCCCTCATTATATTTGGGCACAATTTGATCTCGGGCTATACACTATGGGCTGTATAAAACCTTTTAGTAGCCTATACCTGTTATCATGTTATACTTACTGAAGCCGATACCTGTTACAATGCAGAGCTTATTGAAAAAGGCAAATGCTATTTTGTGCCAATTGAAGACTGGCATGCTGTAGCCTCCATACTTTACAGCTTATTTTATATTCCAGATTTCATTCATTTTATATCATTTAGGGGTAAGTTTAACCTATAGCTACCTATATGTGCACATGGCAGAAATGATGCATTATTTTGCCACTGTGTAGCGTTAGCAGAGTAAAAGGTGGGGATCTCAGGCTGTTTATTGCTCAGTCTCTAAACAAAGAGCCCTAGCAGCCTGCGTGTGATCAATCTTGCTCGCCAAAAGCTCTGACAGCTCCGTGCCCTAAGAACACATTTAAACCATCTAACACTCACTTAGATCATATATGACCAGGAAGAGGACAGCCACTCACTACTTATAGAAGGCATTTTTCATCTTAGAAATCTCTTCCATACATATATATAAAACGGATCAGAATCAACCTAGTCTTTGTTTACTCCCTTGACAAAAAATCAGAAATCCACGTTAAAGACGACAATCTCCCACTTTTTTTTCGTTTGCCAAAAGGACAATACTGGCGCAGGAAAGAGCCCCGGAGAGAGGAATCGACTGGGTTTAGTGGTATAGAAACGAATGGATCAGCTTTTACATAGGATCAATTGTTTGCTGAGGTGAGTGGGTGTTGGCATTCAGCAAAAATTCCATTCACTCCCACACCTTTCTCTATCAGCTACCATACGGACAAAGTCGTTCGTTAGCCTGTTCAGTTTCTAAAATAATCTTTACCACATATGTTTGCAGGATAGACGCATTTGATTTGGCTGCATATTTTGTCGAATTATTATTTGTAATTGATGTACCCTGAATGAAACAGAGGTAAATGTTGTAACTAAACAAATACAGGCTACTCTAGGGTACCACGATTAATGATAGCCAATAACATAACTGAAATATGAATAATATCCAGTGTTCACTAATTATTACAGGACACACAAAATATTCTATTTTTACCGTATTTCCTCAGCATGCTGTAGCCTACAGTATGGGCTGTTGTCTACCACGTATATAGCTAAAATATTGCAACTTGTTTTTCTACTTGTACATTTTTTTAAATGTGAAAAAATTGAAATATATATCTATATAGATGCAGTATTTACCTGGTTAGAGTGTATAGATTTAAATAGATACAGGTGTAGAAAACAGGCCGATATTACAAAGAGAACAAAGAGCCTGCTCAAACAAAACAGTCTCACCTATTCGATTTATTAGAACCTAAATACTCATAGAGACTTAATTCCATTTAATATTTTAAATATCAGTAAAGATTTGATTCATTCTGCTGGTGTGGCTGTAGACACAAGAACATCTTTAGCCCATTCGGTTGAACGAATGAAGACAGAAAACGGTGCTCTGCTGGCAGGACGACCAGCCACGTTCACCGTCTGTTCCTGAAGCTAGAAGACATCTGGAAAGCAAGCAGGCAAACCAGGGCTCACTGATCACTTGGTATTTAGAAAATGATTTAAATCACCATGTTAGGATATTATGTTGTTAAATTATCCCTTTGATGGTGTAAGTGTGATGCAATTGTGTAAATAGACTGCAAATAAATAACTGAGCAATTACCGAGTGTGCATCCTTTTATGGTATGGTCTCCTAAAATCTAGATTTTCCTCCTGATATATTTATAAGCCATTTATAACAGTTACACTTAATATATGACCAAGGTTATGTAACATTTTGAAATTATATTTGGTGAACTAATGAAAAAACGATCAGGCCGTTTTGCAAGTGTTCATAGGAAAGCCTTTCCGCCTTTACTGCTGTCTTACAGATCATATTCTGGCTGAAAAGACGGATGAATTCAAGTTGACCCGCATATTAGTCCCTCTGGAAAACAGATCTAGCGTCAAGCTGCATTTTGTGTGTGCCTGCGTGTGTTTGTGTGTGTGTGTGTTTCTGACCTAGACACAAAGCAGTGTTCACGGCGGGATTTTCACAGAGGACTTTCATTTATTGAACCCTCTGGATTCATGAGAACAGTTTAGACATATTTCAGTCAGATATTTCAGACATTACATGCCTTCAAACCATCGTTTTGCACGTTGACGTGTGCAGAAATAACCTCAAAACCTAAAAAATGACTTAGCTGGATTCTGGGCCTATTGGGTCTCTCAGAAAGGAATTATAACAAAACAATAAAGTGACATGAAGGGCGACCTAATAATGATTAAAACTTCATATTGATGGCAAATGACAGCCCATGCTCTAGGCACATTGATCCTATTTAAACATGCCTGTCAGCAATCCCAAGTAAGAGAGAGTCTCCCCTGCCCACACAGCTCACCTTGTTCTCCAAATAAAACCCAACTATGTGAATGTGTCTCTCAGTTCTCCACCGTGCAGTTGTTCACTCCTAAAGGTGAATTCAAACGCAAACACATCTGTAAGAGTATAGTTTCAGGTACAGGTTTTGAAGCCAAGGAGCATGAGCCAGACCTATCATGTACTTCAAGCTGATGTGAGGAGGGCAACACAAGACAATGCAAGGAAATGTGTGGGGGATGGTAAGTGCTTGCTTCAAGGTCTTCAAGGCTGCAATAAATTAGAAGGTCATATTTAATTATGAATAAAGCAAGATATCCTGAAATGTGTGTGTGTGTGTGTGTGTGTGTGTGTGTGTGTGTGCCATGGAAAAACAACCTTTTCCATGGTGTGTCTGTTAATCTAAGGTGTCATTAGCATGGCTGAGCTGCAAGGTAAATCATTTTCAAGAAAGAATATCCACTCACGTATAAATGTGTATCTAACAACACACCACAGATCAGCTTCTCCACTTTGGGATTCACTCGACAGACCAAACTATTGAAACTGGAGGAGTGGATGAAAAAGACTACCAGGCGCTAGTGAAAACTCCCTGAACTTCTCCAGCAGAGTTCAGTCATGGCCTCTGTCATTGGAAGTGCCATGGGGTTTGATGTATAGGGGTCAAACAACATCCAAGGAACCTTCTGGGTTTTTTTTTGCAGCATGGCTCCTCAAATGTCTGTTTCCGCTACAGACATGATGGAGGCTATCCATTTTATATGTTAGTGGCTGCCTTATGATGCCATACGAATCAGGTCTACTGGATAGAAGAGAGATCTCGACCAACTAACCCTTTAAAAGCATATAAATATCTGGCTAAACATTCAGCTGAAGCCTTGTATATTATATCACTATTATATCTGATACCCAGAGTATGAATCCCAATCACTCTACATGTTTTTGTGATTTTTCCAAAAAGGATAATGGCCGTTTTAAGGTATCGCTCACTTTTTAGAACCTCAAGTTCATATCCCAGTGGTCTTCAGCCATTTTCTTGGAAAATGGGAGGTGCCTCTACTTGTGTGTACTTGCATGCTTGCGTGCTTGTGTATGCGTGCGTGTGTGTGTCTGTATGTATTTTTGCGCAGTTGTATGTTCAACAATCCATTTGAACATGTGTGTTTGAGTGATTGCATGTATTTACCACAGATTCAGTTGTTTCATTTCACAATGTGATTCTGTACAAGCAGAAGCTTTTCTCTCCCACCACTTGATATACCATTTTGTGCTTTTCTCTCTGATGGGACAATAAAAAGTGTAAGAACCCCTGGCCCAACAGAATCCCTCTTTTATTAAATCAGGGTCTTTAAAGGGTAATTTAAGCTATACATTACCATAAAATACAACATAACATACAGCAATAATCGATATTTTATGATGAAAATGATAAAATTGGGATAGGCCTGTACAAATAGGGAGTGGCCTTGCCGAGTAACCGCCAGTTTGGAGGAAAAACGCTTTACTGTCATTGTTCCTCAGATGAGACGCTGCCTCCACCTGCTGGCTGCAGGACAACAGCAGCACCGAGCTCAGCCAACTGGAAGGACAACTATCTCCAGGACAGCGATAAGTTACTGAGTTTTAGGTTTTTAGAATATGTAATTGTGCCATTTCCATTTTCTTAGAAACTATTTACAATACGTGAACCATGCAGTGTGTGTGTGCGTGTGTGTGTGTGCGTGTGCGTGTGTGTGTGTGTGTGTCCATGCTGGATTTGGTTCTCCAGTGGCCTCTAGTACTAGAAAACAACAAACGAATGCCTCAG
>OOFE01028783.1:39932-53190 GCA_900323365.1 Monocentris japonica
GGGGGGGGGGGGTACAGGAGACAAGGGAGTTCAACGTTGCTATCATAATGTGATTCACAACACAACCATTTTAACCATTTAAACAATCTCTAAGAAACAGAAAACTAGAAATCTTTTACTGAAAACTAGAACCTATCTAATTTGAGAATAGCAAAATCCCTGCAGACGCCTGTCCAAAATATTGTGCAGCTATTCAGTGGAGTGGGTCCATCACCTTGCAAAATGTGGTCATCTAACAGACCGGTAGGACTTTTTCATTGTATGTACTATAATATAGTACACTACAATGATATTCGCTAAAACGGTGGATAATAATATTTTTAAGCACATTCTTGACTAAATTAGGCCTAAGACATCCAACAGATTCCTCCACCTCTTGCGGTTTTTAAGAATATACGTCCTAATAATAAAATGAGAGTCTACCGTAATAATGACCATAATAACAAATGCATTACTTACTCGCATCCAGCTCCCTCGTTTCTTCAGCTGGCGGCCTCTCGTCTATGGGTTTGGACGTAGATGTTGCAGTATCGCACGCAATCTCCGTGAGGGACGCTCCGTTTTCGATGTCAGACAAAAGAGGTGTGTGCGTTTCCAAAGTTGTGCACTCACCACTCCCAATCAGAGGCTCGGATTTTATATCATAATGCATGGTTGTAGATGGTAATCCTGTTAAACACAAGGACGCAGAAACCGGGTCCAACGCCCAGGAGCGGGTAAACATCCCATCGGTGTCGGTTGTGTAATGGTGATGTATGTAGGTCGGAGCTGCTGTGCTCGGAGGGTGGGCCGACATGGGACTCCAAGATCCACCAAAAATAGAAGATTTCGCCTGCAAAGGGCAAGATTCCTGTCCGCCATATTCAGTCAGCATCGCCTGCTCCACCCCTGCAGCTGATGAGTACCTCGGTGTCATATCCTCCTGCTCGGGAAGAACACGCGAATCAACGTAATAACTTGTTCCCAATGTCGACATGGCAAAATGGAAAAAATATTACAATATTCTACAATGCTTCTACAATATGTGGGGGAAAAAACGTTTCATTGCATGATAGCCTGCCGCTTTCCTGCACCAGGAGCTCAATGCGTCCAGTAAGTTGAACCTTGCCCAAGACGGGATAGGGCGCCCCAAACACGTGACCGTGGGACAGAACAATCAATAATAAATCAGCCTGCTGCTCAACTAAGTGGCCACCATTTTCCTCACCATATTTTAATAGCAAAACCCTATGGCTTTATTGGGAGATATTTCGTTTTATAAGCAATAAAGGTTATGATTTTTGTCAAGAGATCCTATGTTAGTGTAGGAGAACAGAGTCGTAAGGGGGTGGGCGGTAACACTAGGTTTACTTTAAAGGCTCTAATTGTAAAAAATATGAACAACCAATAACACTAAAAAAAAAGTTTTATATCCATAAAATACTAATAGGTTCAATTATTCTCAAAAAATAATAAACATATAATGACTCAGGTGATGTACAAACCTCTCGCTTTGTGAAAGGAAGTTTTGGTTGCCTTACTTAGTGGTTGGGATATAAAACAATTTTCAAGATATTTAAAATAAGACAAAACAAGCGAAGTTAAAATGTATTTAAAGGCCTATCAGAGTTTACAATGTCAAAACGTTCCAGGCAGTTTCCATTTATGGTCCAAAAGATGCACATTGGGGTGTCTGTACGGGTCTAGGTCTACTCTTAAGGCAATCTGAAACGGAAAGTGGGGGTGAGGTTATTTGGGTGCTATATAACAGTCCGTTTTATCACGGGCAATTGGGTTGTTTTTCTTTCGGTTACAACCTGGCTGTCTAAGCTAAATATCACCAATAAAGCCAAACCTTTGTGCCCATTCTCTGGCGCAAGCAGACGCATCCGGCGTTTCCTAAAGCGAGGCACTGGACAGACTGCAATGATCGTAACCGAGGCCTTGTCTGTCCTTTCCCCCACTCTTGAACATACAAGCCTAATCCTTTTACGTTTTTATTTCTTGTCGTTTAGACACAGAGACAAATCCGCAAGCGGACTTCAGTTATAGACACGATGCACACTTTCTTTCTATTTAAGAAGTATAATCATTACCCCCAGGTTGATGATTTCGACTATACTTAGATACATATATTGCAGTCCTTAATATTTTTACAATGAAAACCCTTATGGAAATTAGTTTCTATCAAGGATATGCTTTACGCACAGCAATAAAACACCTTATTGCGATGTATTTGGAATAAAGTGTTTGTGCGCTTGATGCAATCTGTGTCAAATGATTAATAAAGTTAATCAGCAATTCGAAGTAATTAAGTTTTCAGGATGCGACGAGTTTTACTGAGGTAATCAAGGCAGCTTCATGTTGTGGGAGAAAACAAATATAGCCCAACAACATGAGACTACCTAAACCACTCAACAGCCCACTCTCCTCTTGAGGAATATTTGCTAAATAAATAATAAATAATGTTTTTTAAAGATGTGAAAGTTATGTCGTCTCTTGTATTACAATAGGATTAACTGCACTTTTTATAAAACCGCAGAATGCAAAAATATCATTGCTCATCAGACAGATTTCATTCATGCTATATTACGGAAATCATTTATCCTAAGGTTAATCATATAGTATCTATCTATCTATCTATCTATCTATCTATCTATCTATCTATCTATCTATCTAAGTAAGTGCGGTTAATTTGGCAGGATTTTTCAGAATTTTAGACCCGTTGCAATTAATGCACAGCCAGAACTGACAATTTAAACTATTACCGCTGCCAAAGAAACGTTAAAATCACTAGTGTATATTCAACGTATGGTTTAACAGGTAATGCCAAAAGACACTCAAGTATGTATAATCAACAGCCAGACACCTATTGAAGGCCTATAGCTAAACTTTATGAATGACATGCGACCTGGTAGAATCACCCTCTATTGTAATAATATTTTCTGTGCACAAAAAACACCTAGGTAATAACCCAAAGGCATTATATACCTGTGCCAGCCGCGCGCAACTCATAGTCTGTCTTTTTGGATACAATAAAAAAGTCTACAGTTGCAGATAATGATTTTATTAATTTGACCAGCAAAAGTGTGCAAATATTTATCAAACCTCTTGGGTTCTTTAGCTGTGACATAAAGGCCTATGTTACTATAACATAAAAAAATCCCAAGGGCTAGTCCAGCATGCAAATTCCAATGGTTCACTCAAGTTGACTATACAATATGTACAAGCCTAAAGCTGTGAAACATGTGGTCACATACTGAACATTTTATACACAATGGATTAACATTACAAATGTAGCCATTTATAAATACGCACCCACGACAAATAAAACAGATGTGAAAATAACATTTTCAAAAGAACAACGATCAATAAGTTAGCAATAGGGTCTATTTCCCATGGACATTTTCTCACAGCTGGGCGGGGGGCAATGCACAGGCACCCTTGCCATGGGTGGAGGAGGGCGCCAAAGACCCACACAGTCTCATGAGAAATTGAAGTTGCTGGAGAGGTCTCGGATCCTATTTTCCCGGCTCATTTTTTTCAGTTTCATCCTCCTGTTTTGGAACCAGATTTTGACTTGCCTGTCAGTGAGGTGCACACTGCGGCTGATCTCCAGACGACGCTCCCTAGTCAAGTACATGTTGAAGAGAAACTCCTTCTCCAGCTCCAGAGTCTGGTGCTTGGTGTAGGGACAGCGCTTCTTTCGGCCACTCTTAGCTGTGAGCCAAGCAGCCGTGCTTTCCATTTTTCCATCTCCTGAAAAGAGAGTAAGAGTAAGGTATATTAGGCAACAGGTGTGGCAAACAGCATAAAATCTACAGCCTAGAATGTTTTCTTACCACACGTATGGGCAAATTTAGTTTAGGGATGAGTCATATCATTAGGCAAAATGAATTTATGTAGGTCGAAATTATATCCAGAATTAGTAGAGCCTAGTTTATAAGTGGAGTCTATGTTTAGTGAATTCCACTGGCTAAAGTGCCACCTATACATAATACAATTTAATAAAAATAATAGGCTATATAGACCCATATAACAACTGATTTCTGTGTTCTATTTGACAGGTAATAGGCTTAAACGCACAACCAATATAGGCTTGTGGAAACCAGTTGCAATTCAAATTTTTACTAGAAACTGTTCATTGCCCACTTAAGAAGCCTATACCACAGCAGCCTAAAGCCCATTACACCTTTATTAAGACATAAAACGAAGCCTACACAGTCTGCTGAAATTATAGCTATGGCTTTTATGAGGGGACGACCGAGGACATCAGCGTCTTGCATCGGACAGATGGACTGGATTGGCCTCGCTGCTCGTCGTCGTGAAATAATAATAATAATTCTCTCTCAAAGCCACAACGACCATGCCGTTACATAAACTTTAATCCACGAGGTGTGTTTGGAAAGCGTTACCGATTAGCCTGTAACGGCACAGATAGCAGCCTGATGTGATCTACTAACAGTTGACATAAAACGGGTAGCTCGGGTCCTCGGTTCTGATTGGCTGATTCGTGTTCTATGCCGTTGTAAATACCAGGTAAACACACACCTGTGAGCGCACGAGCGTTAAATATTAATCCGCTAACCGAAATTCACCACTCAAACCAGCAGTAGTGCTCAACTGTCGCTTAGCAACCACGTCGTTTACCTACTGTTAAAAAAAACAAAACAACGTAAAGAATCTCCCTCCCCGCATGTAGAAACTCAGCCCTTAGC
This sequence comes from Monocentris japonica, assembly GCA_900323365.1. Classification (NCBI taxonomy): domain Eukaryota; kingdom Metazoa; phylum Chordata; class Actinopteri; order Trachichthyiformes; family Monocentridae; genus Monocentris; species Monocentris japonica. The sequence goes on from OOFE01028783.1 coordinate 44,630, forward strand.
TCCCTGTCTACAGAGCACTGTTTTGTTTTGGGCTTTTTTTAGATAGATTTCGAATATCTATCTCGGCTCTTCACCTTTGACGGGCTTCTCCGGGCTTTCCGCACCGCAAGTCTCTGCGGGTTCCGGAGAGGACGAGCCTTCCGAGGAGAGCCGGCTGTCCTCTTCTCTGTCCGGGACGCACGGCGCAGAGACAGGCGCCTCCTCGTGGCTCTCCCTCCGGTCTGGCTCCACGGAGATAGCCGGGGGCTGAGAGGCGTCCAGGCGGGCAGGTCGTTGCAAAGTAAAATGAGTCATGTTTGGCTGAACATCGTGATAAAGCCTGGAGGACGTGTATGTCTGGGACAGGCGGAAGTACCCGGGTACGGGCACGCTGCTGCCAGAAACCGGGCATGATCCAGGAGAGTAGGAAATGTCATCTACTGTTGCTCCTTTAGGACATTTCTCGGACTCGTAAAGGCAATATGCGCTCTCCTCTTTTATACTCGGGGAGAATGAACACTGAGCCATATGCTGGCTACCGGACTGGTCCACACGGCAGGATCTCGATGTCTCCAGCCACGTTTCCATTCCTTGAACATACGGACCAGAAGACGGTATCACACTTTGAGAATTTGGCTCGTTGCGCTTACCGATACCCGAGAAACAAGAGCCACCGGAGAGTCCGTATGAATAGTCCGACGCCGGTGGCAAATAGACCCCGTTACTCTGGTAATACGGGACACCGCTCTCGGCTCTCACGTTGATTAAAGAGTCCACGAAAAACGAATTTCCAGCTTGGTTGTTGGGGCATGTCATCGTTGTAGTGTAATATGACGGAGGATGAAGATAGCCCTATCTGGCTGACATTTCTTGTGCAAAACATTGCTGAATATAATTAGTGATACTCACGCTTCTCACTTTAGCCCACAGCCAATTAAAACACCAGACGACGACAGACTCCTCCCAGTCCAAGCAGGCAGGTCCTCTGTGTCATATATTAAGTTTTAGGCTAAGTAAAGAGAAAACTATGGGGGGAAAGTGGTGCATCAAATACTTTCATTTTAGCAAAAATACAAGCCTCCCTGGACTCTCGGATATAGAGCCTCACTACACATAAGCCAACGCAATTTTGTCAACCTATGTAAATTAAACAACGAGACTTACTTGACTACTCAGTTGTCCCTAACAGTTGTTATATACAGTGCATAGTTTTATTGCCAATTTTACAGCACTGTAAAAATCAAGGGTTCTCGAGGTTCCTCTGAGAAGCCCAGGGTGCATCAGAGACTCAAAGGGTCCCTGTAAGAACCTCTTAGTCCCCCAACAACTGTTTTGTGTTGCTCTCATGAACCCCATGATACATTTTATTTTAAATCCTGATGATAGTCCACCTGAATTTACACATAATGCTTCAGCTTGCATTTCAAAGGTACAGCTCTAATGTTTTGGTCAGTTGTTACCCTTATAATGCCATTTCCTTTAGGAGCCATCTTTGTACGTATCTGTTGCTTGTGTGAACGTTGCTATGATTGCGTCCAGACTCCTTTTACTGCAAAGACATGTTTCTACTAGTATTTATAAGGGTGGCAATGCTGCAAAAGTATGTGTCACACTTCATGAATAGTCCCATTGCAGAGCTATATCTTTCTTAGTTATTATAATGAATACTGGCAAGGCTTAAATAGATTAAGTTAATTATTGCAAAATGATTATATCGGAATTTATACATGTTAGTTGATTCAGGGCTTCATCCACATGTTCAAATTTGAAGAAATACAATTTGCCTTTGTACTGAGGACGAGAGTCCAAGAGTTCACAGAATGGGTTTAAGAGTACACACAAACCCTCCCTTAATTTCAACGACTTGAATGTTCTATCTCAAGTCTAAATTATTATGATCGTAATGCGTAATGTAAAGTATCTATCTATCTATCTATCTATCTATCTATCTATCTATCTATCTATCTATCTATCTATCTATCTTTCTACACATCCATCCGTGAATCCACCACCCAGGATTAAAATGCTCAGTTACCTTTTCAAAGGTGATAACTTTTTTTTCATTGAGACCTTCATTCTACTTATTTTCATTATATGATTCGGGTGAACGGTTTTTTTTACCATTACTCACCGCATATAGTCTCCTTATTTTTTTGTGAAAAATAAAATAGGCGAGTAAGAGATAATACAAAAAATATGCTTCAGACAAATAAAAAGTTATCTGGAATCAGCTGATTAAGGCTGAAAATAAAAATTGAAACATGCAACTGTTTTGGTGGTTGAGTCTTGGATTACACAGAGCCTTTATACGCTCTAAATACGTCTATTAAAACATGAAGCACGGGCCCACACACCTCTTGCACCATATATGTGGGTCCGTGCTTGATATACACATACCCAAATCAATTATACTTTAAGAAAAGCATCAACGCTTTACCCTTAAAAGACCATATATCTTCATTTAAGTTATGTTTAATACTTGACTAGTATGATGTCTATTATGAATTTATGTCAAGCCAAACGGAGTCTAGGTGGGTTTGCCCTCCTGGCCTTATCTTCACTTTGTTCAAACCTATCAAGTCAATAGCCATAAGGAATAGTTTACGCACAAACATTTAAACATTTAATAGTGCGTCAAAGCAGCATAGTCCAAGATACAATGAATATCCAGAAATGCTCTCGGATCATTTACTGTGATCTTTCAATGTGGTTAAACGTTCCACTGTTTGTAAGCTATCATCATAATATTATGCCCGTAAAACCTTGTAGGTTTATGTGTGCTTTTTTCTGTCGAACTGAAAAAATAAAAGTCTTTTTTCAGCTTTTCCTTTCCTCCTTACTGAAACGTTTTCATGAATCCAGAAGAATCAATAAATGAAGCTGTGAAAATAACGTTGTGGACACTGTTTTATGTCTAGGTCTCTCTCACACACATACACACACACACACACACACACACACACACACACAATAATGCCCTACTTGAATGCAACAAGCTATATCACAACTAGGCATAAACGACCTACAACAGTCGTTTTTATCGCCTATTCACAGCGTCCGCATATCAGATAAACAACACAAATCCAAATTCAAATTACAGACGGGGTCCTACTATACACTTTAGCACTTTATATTAGACTATATGCACATACACTTTATATTAGACTATATGCACTCTATTAATATCAAAAGTTGTTGGGCTTCAAAACGTTTGGAATATCGGCAAAAAGTTTACTTCAACGTGGAATATATTCTCATTCCCAATTTTCACTGCACGTTAGTTCATGCTTTGCTGTCGGCCTAAACTTTTGCAAACTAATACAACCTCTAAACAACTGAATTTGATGTTAAAATGCGCATTTCATTCCGGCTACGTGCATTTCTGCAAGCAATGGTTTCTATCATCATAACATTTCCACATAAAATGAGAAATAACCTGCTCAGTTCAGAATTTATCTGATGAAGATCAACAGGGATAGTATTTCATTAAATCGCACCAGGTGACCCACTCTCATAAATACACATGCACATATTTTTGCACCTACCTTAACAGTGAAATCCTGAAGCGGTGACATGACATGATGCAGCTGAGCTGAGTGAGTGAAACTTTAACTTTAAATTTCAATTCACGGCAATGACATTGATCTGAGGAGCGCCACCCAGTGGGAGGGAAAAAAAACACCAGCCAGACTAAACAGCAAAGGCAGAATATTCCGACCACGGTAAAACGCTGAAACAAATGACGCCGGAAAGGTCCGTGAACACAAGCTTTCAGTGGTCCCAGCCGTTGTTTTTCACCCCTTAGTCACAGTTAATAACCTTGGTCTCAGACGCTTTATTGCACTACACTCCAAATGCTCCAGACGAATACGCGTTTTATGGCCAAGTTACTGGAGCAACTGGGAGGATGTGCAGCAATCAAAGCGGAATTCCTGGGAGTCTCACAGGATACACGGTATAAGGAGGGCATCAGGGCCCTTATTAGCTTATGGCAGGCCATTTGAATTGTTTTCAGTGGAGGGTAAACCCACCTAAACCCAGTTTTTACCCACCTTTTTATTTCCGGATTACAATTTACCCTCCCTTTAGGCCTAAATATTTATGACCCAAATCAGTGGTATACATAATAGTAAGTCGCATCAAACTGGTATATGTTACATAAAGATATGGCCTTCGATGGTTGAGGGGGCGGCATAAATGAATATTTTTTTGAAGATGTAATGTGTGGTAGCTGGCGACCTGTCGGGGTGTGTCCAACCCTGAAAAACGACCCTGAAAAGGATTAAGCGACGGAGAAAGTGAATGAATGAAGATATAACAGATTTGTGCTCATATTGGTGGTTGTTTGCCTAATAATGATCACCGACTGGAGTTTACCCACCTTTTTATTTACCACTGCATCACTGCCAAGAATGGATCAACGCATGCTGGCTTTGAATAAATAACATTAATCGAGACGGACGAATTTCAAAAGGCCTGTATGTCTTGATGTGAGCATGCTATTTAAATGGGCTGTGCCTTTAAATAGGCTGTTTGCTAGAATCTACATTCAAACAAGTGTCAAGATTGTTTCAGTAAGCCTAACATGCATGTTAGGTCAAGAATCAGCCTTTCCGTATTGTCCCATAAATTAATACACCCTCTGTAATGGATATCAAATAATAACTGCAGCAGATCAGATCTCCAGCCATTTGGGAATAAAAAGCAACAGGACTATATATCATACATTTGATACGATCCACGTGCTGGCATATAAAACAAACTACAGGATTATGTTTCATCTGTGGTTTTGCCCTTTTATGAAGGGTTTAATCCAACGTTACGGTTCAGAGCTCAGTCAAGTTTTGCGCTTAAGGTGAAGCACAGATGTTGTTTAGCCTTGGATTTTTCTCCGTATGCATGATAAGTGAATTGGTACCACATTATAATTTAACCAATTCTGACTGATGCAACATAGACCAGTAATTGCAGTGCGGCTGTTCACTTGGTCAAAACCGCCAAACAACGTCAGCTGAGGTCTGTCAGTAATTCGAAAACACACAAAACATTTTTCAGACATCGGAGCTGTATTTGTACAATAAAGTTAAAGACTAAAAGAGAAAAAGGATAAAACACGAACAATATTTTACTGCCATGGTTTCTGTCTACAGTTTCTGGCTTGTGCGTGTATAAATTCAGGGCATCCATTTTTTTCATTTTGAGGAAAATGGATTGGAGAAATGTTTTGGAAATGCAGGTGCATCGTAGTCTTCGCACCATAAAGGCCACAGCTTACATCAAATAGTATGAATATTAGGCCTGTATAACTTTAAACTTTAAAGCAACACGCAGACACGTAGCTTTAAAATTGAGCGATTGATTCCATTGTTGATTGGCCGGGCGAGCATCAGATCATAATAATAATAATAATAATAATAATAATAATAATAATAATAATAATAATAATAACCAAAGACGTTTCATGACAAAATAGTCTATAAATAGTATAGAATATTTTCTGAAGTGTGAAATCTGTGACATTAGAAAACTTGTTCATCTGATCTCTCAGGTAATAGATGTGCAGGAGAAGGCTGCATGCCAGTGAGTCTTTGTTCAGTTTTTTTAGAGCAGGGGATTCGTGGTGTAGTACTGTAAACGGTCTCTGTTCAGTTTCTTCTCCTTCATCCTCCTGTTTTGAAACCAGATTTTGACCTGGCGATCTGTGAGGTTGAGCATCCTTGAGAGCTGGAGGCGTTTCTCCTTGTTGATGTACACGCTGAAAAAGAACTCCCTCTCCAGCTCCCTTATCTGGTATTTGGAGTACGGGCATCTTTTCTTGCGGGTCCTTTGGCCACCTGAAACACAATACGTAAAGGCGAAAGGTCAGCGTCGCGTGCAAATGGGTGTCTTTGTTAGAAAATAGTATTTTATCAGATGTTGTGTTGCAATAATAATGCAATCGATACTTGTAGTTTAAAGCCAGCAGCCGTGGCCTTCAGATGTGCGCTACCTGAGAGTTCAAGTGTTTCCTTCCTCTACCACTGGAGGCCTGCAGCACCAAGGGCTTGTAAACAAAGACTTGACTTGATAGTGAAAACGTGTTGGGATTGCATATCGGCAGTATGAGAGTTTGAAATCAAACAAACTACTCCCAGCACATTTTAAGAGTGAGGGTGTGGGCCTAGACCCGCAGTCAGTATCATGCAGCTGTTTATTGTGCGATTTTGATCTTAAATGTGCATTATGCAATGTTGTTTTAGTGTTATTGACGCTTAGACTTCATATTTTTTTATGGAAATATTTTTTGTTAAATATAAGTCCTTACACATCTAATGAATTTGTCCAAATTTAGGCCTAAATAAAGGAAGAGGGCGTGAATCTAAGTTTAGTTTAAAATCTGCAGTTTTAATACCTTAAAAGTCCCCTTCACTCTATATAAAATATACCAAATTATAAATTAGGAAATGTATTTATATATTCAATATGGACATGGTCAAATTTGATATCAACACATGGCTACAAACGGGAGATATATATTTTAAAGTTTAGATCCATAGTCTCATTAGTATTGTATTGTTACATGATTTGGCATATACATGTTATATATATAACATATATTTCAACATAAAAGTGGAGATCTTGTTATGAAATCTGGGATCATGGGCTAAATGGCAAAGTCTTCACGGCCAATTTCAATCCCAAGCACGTGATCTTGTCGTTTATAACATAGTTTTGTAGGGTAAATCTGCAGGCCCTCCATAAACCTTACGTGCTTATAAAACAGCATATAAAAAGCTTTAACAGCAACGCGTTAGATTTGTCCTCTTTCTTGCATTAAGCGTGGGTCTCTGCAGGGCTACTCACTGCTGCTTTTGCTGTGTTTGTTATCGTTGTTGCCGGAGGAGGACTTGGGGCTGCAGCTCTCCGCCGTGTCTGAGCCGGGAGCCGGAGCCGGAGTTATTTTGGTGGCAAGTCTGTCCGTGTCCGCGTGTGCACTCGGTGTATTTTCTGCGCTCCCGTAGGCGGTGTCGAAAAACTGGTCAAACGCTTGCGGTAGTACACCGTTTCTGCCAACGCTGCCGTAGAAGCTGGACGCCGGGTTGGAGCCGGGGTGGCTACCGCTGGAGGTATTTTTCACGAATCTCTCTCCCCCCAGAGAGGTCGGGCTTGTCCAGCCGTCCCTGTGCACGACGTCCTCTGCGTAGCAGTGTGACAGGCTCCCCCTGTGGTGCCATTTACTGGAAGTCTCAATGCCATAGTCTCTGAAAGCCACATCTCTCACGGACGGAACCTGTGGCAGGCTTGAGGACTGGTAAGAATAGGTCACGGGACAAGAGGACTGGGTCTGGGTTAAATAGTGAGGGAGAGCCGAGAAGTCTGTCCCGGAGACGTAGTAAGTGCAGCTCGGCAAATACATATTAGATCCAGAGATCCGTTCATCAAAATCCATATTCTGCTATTGCCGTGCCCCTATAATAATCCTCGCATAGTTCCTCCGCGGCGCTGCGCTCCAGTCACTTTGAGGCAGATTGGTGGAGCAGAAATCCTTAGACGTACAAGCTGACGTGGGGATCCATCTCTATCCATTCCTGAGGGCCAAAGCCATGTGACCACTGGCACAAAATGACAGATACGCCTCAACTGATGTGTAGCCTATATGAGTCAACGAGTTTAGAAAGTAGAGCTGGGCTGTGTTGGAAAGGAAAACTACTGAGGGAATTATTACACGGACTATATTTTTTGGCTACCTTCTCTAGAAGAGCTAAGTGAGACATGGTTGAATTTCTTTTCAGTATGGGTTGGTGGGGCTATTTTAGGCTATCATAGCGTAACCGCATTGCAAAAATATAGCAGGCAAACACCAACAACACAGAATTGGATAATTCACAGCAGATTTTGGTTGTTTCTTTCTTGCTAAACTGCCAAACCGAGATTTGTCCTAATCTCTACCCAGTTTTAAATTGGTTATAAGCATAACCCTCACCTTAACCCTAACCTTAACCTCTGACTTGGCCTTAAGAATATTTTCGGCCAGAAAGCAAAAACACAGATTTTCCCATATGGACCATGATAGACCTATAGGCGTATAATAAGGCTGAATCCGTGCTGAAGTGGGAATATTTAATGCTGCACTGCTCTGCAGCATTAGAAATCGTATTGAACATAATATGCCACAGGTTTCTCGTTTCTTTTAATGAATGTAATCGTCATTTAATCGTTATTTAATCGTTTTATTTAATCACTTCCTGCAGCTATATAGGTATTAAGTCGTTGTGTCTATGGATTTATTATAGCTCAGGCTGTATTTAGACTCATCTGTTCCACAAGGAATGAGCGTCAAGCTGCACTTTTGCGCTGGTAGGCATCCGTTCAGTTTGGCAGCCGGGATCAGACAGACAATACCCTCAAGAAAGTCAGGCTTTGGTTATCTACTTTACAGTTGTAGCTGTGTGGACCAACATCCCGGGGCAGGGCCTGCACCGTGGACCGTTTTCAGAGGTCACTGAATCCAGAGACTTTCCGCCCGGGTAGGCTCTATCACCTGTATGACTAAAATGGTGTTTAAAATCTTCATTTTTGACTGGCATGACTTTAAAATTATA
>OOFE01028783.1:53210-68337 GCA_900323365.1 Monocentris japonica
CCCTCAAACAGCCACACTACCCTAATGTCTTTATTGCCACGTGTGCCTGCACTGAACCAGCATAATCCACGTCTGCTTCAAGACTAAATGCTTAGAGGACTCAGGCTTCAGGACAGGAAAGGATCAAGAGCATTGAGAAAAAGGCCAAGCTACAAGTGGCCCGAACAAGTTCATTCTGCTGTGAGGGTAATTAGTGAATTAGTTGTACATACTGGGGTTGTTCACAGGCTATTTACGATCAGGGTATTTCTGAATGTAGAAGACCTTTAGTACCGTCTCAGAGCGTGTTCTCTCTTTGGTAGGTCTAATAGAAACCATTGGACATGGGCTATTTCACACACACTAATCTAGTTTAATTTGTCATCACCGAGGGGGCTCATGTGAGACATTTCACTGATTTGGTTTTGCCTTTTTAAAATTGTTTAAATTGAGTCCATGTCTCATGTTTGTCCCTGTGGTTTGCTGTTTGTCTTGCAGCTAACCTACCGGTGGAATGAAAATAAAAGTTGCACTAAGAAAAAGATGAGACTCGAGGATCAGCCTTTCATTTGACTATTATTATTATTATTATTATTATTATTATTATTATTATTATTATTATTATTATTATTATTATTATCTGAAACAGACTCCACATTTGATATGTTCTCATTAGAATTAGAAAGTTGACGATTATTCACGTTTGTTGTTCTTGGGTTTTGTTGTGAAGTATTAGGCCATTCCGAAAAGCATGTTAGGCGAGCTATATCAATTCGAATGACTGATTGATAATATGATCGATCTCTCAAGTCGGCCGAGGCTGCAGGAGCGGCCCGGTTTCAGATGAAACCTCCTTTCCTCTACGCTGTACATCACATTTTTTTCAAATAGGTTTGCAACACAAGTGTTTAGGGTTACAATCTGAAAGAAAACATATTGTCGCCATTATAACTGAGCCCATTTATATGCACTAATGTAATCGAGTATAGCTAATAAGCGGTCATGTAGAGGTGGGTAAACTTTGACCTCAAGCCGATGATCATCATAAGTCAAACCACCGCTAATATGTACACAAATCAATTCTATTTTCAGAAAAGTATGAATTTATGCTTTCCCCTTCAAAGACCATATCATCATATAACTTGCATCAGTTTGATATTACGTATAAATCTCATATAATATATGTCTGAAAAGGTTTACATCCATCCTTGACTATAAGTGATTCATCCAGGCCAACGTTAAATTGAAGTTATAACCACTGATATGAAAAAGGCTTTGGATTCTCTTGAAGTCATTTGTATCTATTTTTGAAGAAAATGGAAGGTAGATCGTTGATGTTGATGGTTTTTGAGTTCACGTGAGGTTGAGATGGAAGAAAGTTGTAAAGATTAAAGGACGAGGAAAAGAAAAGTTCCTTGACCCAATGATCTATGACTACATCAGATCTCTTGGAAATAAATGATTTGTCATATGACTGCATCAGATCTCTTGGAAATAAATGTAGGAGATTTATTGGAATTGCTGAGCTTGTGGGGAAAAAATGCAAATACTGAAGGACAGGTTCTGGAAAATAGAGCCATAGTATACTCGGCTTGTTTGTGTCCCAGAGATTTTCTGTCGACGTGTTAAAAGGCATACGGTGTAAATGTCACAAGAAACACTGTCCTTGCCTTTCAAGGTTCCTAGCATCATTTCACAAGGGGCCATTTTCTGATGTTTTGGCCAGGGTCCCGCTCAGGATGTGTAGAAAAAATGTCCCAGAAGGAAATTAAACGGTGTGACACGAAAGCAGCATTAAATCCCTTCATTCACCTGATTTTGTGAATGAATTCATTGTGAAACTCATTGTAATGTTTGATTTATTACTCAAATTGGCAAGTCTATTGTTTTTTCTTCAGGTCTGACGCCTCAAAAACATTTTTAAAAGAACATTTTGCAAATAATCACCATTGTCAATGGTCTTTTTAATAGTAGCATGTAATGTTAAGATGGACAAACTCATATAATTAATATAATTAAAAGTATCTATTAAAACTACTCAGACACACCCTGACATATGACACCTGATACATATAATGCCGAATGCTATTGTTGTCAAGACATATGACTTTGCAGAACCAAAAATGACCTATATAGTTATGTATGATTTTTAGATTGTATTGATTAAGACATAGCTCAACGTTCCCACATATACATTTCAAATATATATGTATAAGGATGTGTCTTAATGTCAGTCATGTGTTATTACACAAACTATGTGATTCCTTTAACAGTAAGCAAAGTAATGATTTCTATGTTATCTGTTTAATGTTTCTGAAAAGCTAGACTGTACTAAAGAAAGGATGGCTCCTTTTGGACTTAACTGTGTTTTTTTAGAACCATTACCATCTGAGAAACCACTTGGACTGCTAAATGGTTCTTAGCTGTTGTAATAAATGTCCCATGTCCTTTAAAACCAATGATTTTCAGTGCTGCTTCAGGAAAAATAGTTTATTGAAATTTGAAAAGTCTTGGTATGTTGAGTAAACCAAAATATTGTCCTACCCTGTGATTAAGCATCTCCATTGCTTATTTTGCTATCAAATAAATCACTCCTCTCCATTCATCACATAATGTCATGTGAAGTGATAAAAAGTCAAGAGAGAGATAAAACATTGTTAAGAACACAATTGAAGGAAAATAGCACTGATTGAAATAACTCATATGTTAATTAATACTTCAGAGACACAGAGCTATTTTTGAACATAAACTTACTCAAATCCAGAAACCAGGGAACTTGAACCTTTAATGTCATCAAGATGACAAAAACCTGAAGCTGGTCCATGAGGAGGGAACTGGAAAAGATGATGCAGGTGACTGTGAGAGCAGCTAGGATGCTTTCTGGGGTTCAGAACTGATACTGCTATAAAATAAGGCTCATTCTTGGCTAAAAACTCAAGAATTTTGTTGCTCCACAAAATCAGAATCTCATTCATCATCTATGGATCTCCAGATTTCATATTCAAGGCTGTCAAATGGCTTTAAGTCTATAATTAAAGGCAGCAATCTTCCAATTGTACCAAAGCAATACCACACACCAATCTCTCTTTCTCTCTCTTCTGTCTCTCTCTATCTCTCTATCACTTTGGAAGTGTGAACAATGCAATAATTTATAAATTACTCGTCTCTGTAATTATTCGGTGACTCAAAAGAAAAACTCGAAACTGCAGATGGAAATTAAGACAAACATAATAATGTAAAATCATGTGGTAAAAACTGTGGGTTATTGTGAGTAGCAAATATGAGAAAATGCATCACAATAAAATTATTTCAGTAGGTGGAGACAAGTGCAAATTCAGGATTTTACTTGTAGGGTTAGAAATTGACAGTGTGTTAAAACGTCAGTGAAAATGTTTTGGGTGACGTGTGTGCCTGCTCAGTCCAGTTCAGGAAAAAATATTTTGGTTTATTGGTTGAAGGGGAATTTTATTGACAACCTCAATACCATTTTGTCTGTACCACTAGTGTAATTGATTCCCCAATAAAGATTTTCGTTCTGGTCTTAAATTAAGTAGCTTATAACTCTTATAACTCTGATTTGAGCTTTCTTCAACCCTAAACACTCTTCTAGGTGCAGAAAAACATCCAGGAAGGAACAGTACAATGTAATAATTGGAATGTAATAACTATTTTTCATCCACACAAACAACAGATCAGCATGACCTCAAGATATCACTCGGAATTTAACACTCAAATTTTTTTCAGTATTAAACAAATAAGGAGATGACGCATAAAATATAACGGGCTTTGTTTAGTGTGTCCTCTTGAATCGGACCTTATTTTGTTACTGTGTTACTGTCCCTTTTTCATTATGTACAAAATCAGAATGAGTAGTTAAATTATTATTATTAGCAATTAGCAGTATTTTAATGTTAGAATCAGTATATTATTAGCATTATTATTGATTCATATCTGTATCTGGGAGTTTTTTTTAATCAGATGCATTAACCTACTCAGATGGTAGACTGAGCAGTGCAATAAACATTCCCCTTAAGAGGCAAGGCTTTGGAAACACAAGGTGTGTAGCCACTAAAGTGTCTTCCAAGATATTAAACGAAGCCCCGATGCCTTGGAAACATTTCGGAGGAAGCTGAAGAGAAGTTCCTGAAGTCCCGGGAGGATGAAGAAATGCGAGGCCCATGAACCTTCGTGCCTCCTACTGAACTTGTTCAGCGTATGTAACACCATACATTTCATTCATTTACTAATATGGGTATATTGAACCAGCAATGGTTAAATACGGCCTGTCGAAGTGTCCTTGAGCAAGACACGGTGAAACCTCATCCATACAAGGGACCTCAATGAGAGTAGTACACTGAAGGGTGTGACGCAGTGCTAATTTTGCCAGCCAATCACATATGACGTTACTGGATTGTAGCCGAATAGGTGCTGAATATGAAATAAAGGTTTTGATTGGTGTGACATCACCTCAGTGGGCGTGGTCTCTCTCTTTTTTTTTTTTCAACTGACACTTGAAGGAGACGGTAAGCATGCTGGCATGGGGAAAGCTATTCTAAAACGATACGGCTGTTTAGGTTTCAGTTTTGATTAAACTAATTTAATTTTGGTGTTAAAATAAAAAAAGTCTGACAGCTACAGTTTGTGTTGGACACTTTATCCAGATTAAACAGTGCCAAATATTAGGCTGTTGTCCATACCAAATTCAAATTTATTTCAGGTACCAAAGGTGCAAAATAAAGGTCAGAGGAAGAGAGGATATAGGGAAGCAGTAAAAAAGAAAAGGAATATGGAAGGAAGCAAGAGAAGCAATAGCTTAAACAGCAAGTAGGTGCAGAGTCCAGGATCACTGTTCACTGTCATTGTCAAAAACTGTTCCATTGCTGAATAAAGCTTTTGCATTCAAGATCAGCTTTTTTTATTATTAAGAATAAATGACTGTCCCACTCCCCTCCCAGATTTTCCCCTGACAGGTCAAGGGATCCGGAGTAGCAACCTGCTCATCCAGCTTTCTTATCTAACCTTCAGCCAACCGCTACCAGCAATGGCACAGAAACGTGGGACGCTCCGGCACGAATTTGGACTGACCGTCCTGGCATTTAATGTTTCAATGTGTAACACAAACAGCGAAGAAGAGCTGGAGGTGTAGTGTAGATTCTTATTAAATTCTAAGTTTGTTGTGAATGAATCCCGTATCACTGGCACGAATACTGCGTTAAGGAAATGGGTGATGTTAACACCTTAATCTAATTATAATACTTCGATTAAGGTCACATTTGAAACATTAATAATGTGATTAAGACTTTATATCGATATCAGTCCGCTATTGATGGGCTGATCGCCGCACAGGCCTTTCCATAAGTTTAACAGTTGTTCATTTTTATAGCTACTATCTTATATTTCGTACCTGGTTAAAATAGTTGAAATTTAACATGAACTCAATAGTCATAGCGTGCAAGGTTACATGAATACCGGAATATCAACATATATATATATATATTTTTACTATGCGTGTAAATATCTTAATCAATTAGAAGACTTTTGGGATAGATCGTTTGAAAAGCGGGTACTCTAACAAAATGATTGAAAGCACAAAATTAAAACAAATTATGGTACTTTTTTCAAGTAACGCAAGGTCTTCACCAATTGATAATACATAAATGATCAATGTTTTTTTTCTATATAGCATTTTAGAAACGAAATCGTAATAAACAAAGCACGGACAGTAATAGATTACTGTGAGCATGTAAACATTTCCATTGATTGCAGTCGTCTGTTTATCTGTGTCTTTGTCAGCCACTTGGGGGATTTTTCCCTCAGAAACAATTACATATTAAATTAATGAATGACTCGACACCATAATTTCTGCTCTCATTTCGCACAACTCAAGCCAATTAGGCCGATGCTGAATTATTAAGAAACCTGAAATAAATGTTGTTGTTTGTAATTATGAGAACACAAATGAGAATATTAAATAAAATATAATAGGACATTACATACATGACGAAAAATGACTAATAATCCTAAAATATTCGTGTCGACACTTGGCTTTATTGTCACCTTCTCGTACTTTGTGTTTTTTAATCTCCAATTTCATTTTCATCTCATGTCACTATAATATCCCTAGAATTATCCTATTGTGATATAATATTTGTATGGTGTACTTCAACAATTTATTATAGGATTACTATAGGCTAGTTCTTTTCATAAGGGATAAGTTTAAGAGTTGTTTTACCTTAACGGTTACAGCTGTGACACATTACGAAAGAGTAACAGGTATTTTTGCTGTTCCATTACACGTCAGCAGCCTAGAAAATACTTTTGTTTGAGACATTCGATTAGTCCCTTTTAATAAATTAATTGCATTAAATGAATCTCTCCTGAAGACACGAGGTAAGTGTTTTCAGTCTGCTGTCAGTCTGGTACTACGTTGCGCTGGCAGAGTTTTACCACTAGATGGCAACATAAAGTCTCGCTGGCTCAAACACACCAGCGCTCTGAGATAAATGAGGCCTCTCATAATTACATCAAATGCCAATCCGCGTCATGTTAAGACTAAATGTTTCAAACTTTCATTACCTTTATGAAATTAAATAAAATGCCAGTCTACCCTCGATTGGACAAGCATAATTTTTTGCACTCTGGTTTTTAAATTGCACATTTAAGCTGCACATATACATACTCATGTCAATTGTTTATTTTTATATTGCTATATTGTCTATAATATTTCTTATTTGTTTATTTTATTATATTGTAGTATCTCCTAGTTTTAGCCCCCTTTTTCCTTTTCTACCTCTAGCATAGTGTTCAGAGTTTGCCAGCACGCATTTCACTGCACTTTTGTACTGCTATAACTGTGTGACAAATAAACCTTTGAATCTTGAATCCCTGTTTACTTCGGATTATAAAGGTGAATGAACATCACAAGGTAGGTTATACTGCGTCTATCAAACATTTATTGGGAAAAAAACGTTGGCTTTTGCAGTCAAAAAAGGGAAAGTAGATATAGTTGCAGTCATATAGTATTTACATGTTTAAGAAGCCCTGCGTGTTCAATACTTTGAAAATATGATTGACTGAGAGGCATAACTTGCATTCAGCCTTTTGACACATGACAAGCCAGTTGGATTGAGGCTCCAGCACAAAATTCACCGGAACAACTGAATTCTCCGCGAGCGAACTACCCAGAGTTTATACATTACAAGGAAGACAGTAATATTGACATAAATGCCTGACACGTGGGTCAACTTATGTTGATGTTCAGGTCAGTCTCACGTTTGATTCCCTTTCAGGAGACAAACTCACTTTGACTGAGTGAATTTCTAAAGGCAGGATGTAGTGGAGGACAAATCCACCTAAACTCTGCTCACCCACCTTTTAATTTGTGGAATAGAGCTACTTTTATAAATTAAATTCATAGTAAGTAGTTTCAGACTGATGTAAGTTATATGACATTTATTTATGGTATTTTAAGACATTAATCGCCGCTTTTCCAAATATGTATGTTTGTTTATAGTGGTGGTTGTTTGCCTTATAGCGCTCACCAAAGGGAGGTCATAATTTACCCACCTTATTATTTACCACTACATCACTGTCTAAAGATATATTGAAAGCCATTATATTCATGAATTCTCTACAGCCTTTCTGCACCGAGTAAATGAAATGGAAGGGCGCAAGGTAGCCACACGCCCACAGACTAGATCTAATGCCTTATCGCAACAGTTTTGTGAATATTGTAAGGAGAGACACATCCTATACGACACGTATGTCCCTTGGTCAACATGTTGCAGACCATTTCCGATCTTCTGTCAACGGGCCACATCGACTGGTTCCAATTAAACCACGAGGAGGGAAATGGTAGGCCTAAGTGGATTTCTAAAGCAGAACCACCTTGGCGACAAAGAAACAGTTCGTAACGTAATAAATTATAACACAGTTCATTTTGATGAAGAAACATCCAAGTACGCCCCCCCCTTTCAGTATTTCCAAAGTTAACTGGTACTCTTGAATTTGTTGACGACTTTCTTCTCCTTAACGCGCCTATTCTGAAACCAGATTGTCACTTGTCTCTCTGTGAGATTTGTTTGGGCGGATATCCTCCTTCTTTTGTCCTTGGTGATGAATTTATTGGTGGCGTACTCCCTTTCCAGTTCTTTGAGTTGTACCTTGGTGTATGGCACTCGCTTCTTTCTCCCACGGCGGATAGAGGTGTCTCCCCCAGATATGGTGTCTGTGGAAACACGTTCAATTATTTATCTTAACCCACTTGCATGCTATAGGTTGCCTACAAAACATTTTTTTTAATAATTTCAATTTCCTATTTCCTCATATTTCTTCTATCTGTTAGGATTAATCAACTGGGACAGTGGGGGAAAATAGTACCCTTTCTCTTTAATCTCGTTAATGAACGTACACATTACCTTGTAAAGAGGATTTCCATAGAGGATTGGACTGTGGCTGGTCCTTGGTGCAGTATACTTGGCCACTCCAACCATTGGTGATGGCCCAGGGCTGGTAGGGCTCCATGGGCAGGAGAGACTCGTGTCTGGGCTCAGAGGGAGCACTCAGAGGAGGCAGGACAGGGACGTCCAGATAGCTGGCTTGGTAAGGACCAGATGAGTAGCCTTGGTAAAAGGCAAATTCTTTTGCCCTGGTGGAGAACTCCTCACCAGAGACTGATGTGTCCATATATTTATCCCCATAGCCAGAGGGCTGCGCACAAGTCTTGACGCTGCTGTGTGACATCCTACATGGGTAATAACTGCTGCCAAAATATCCATAGGGCAGAGATGCATTGGGCGAGCTCTGAGTAGCTGAACAGGGACTGCATTGTTTGCCAGGCTCCCCCATGCCAGAGACTGGCACCTCACTCGTGTAGGTGGTGCTCGGAGCCAGCGAGGTTGGATGCGCTAACAGATTCCTGCACTGGTTTGCAGCAAAATTGCCTCCTGTAAATCCTTCCATGTTCTTGCTTCTTTCATCCGAGCCGTTGTCGTAGAGGAACATCACCGGGTCAATCCAGTGTGAGTGGAGGAGTAATGAGGCGGTCATAGCCTGCACTACATCGAGTCGACCAGGTCTTTTTCAAAATCCCCTCGACTGAACAGAGATAGGGACTATGAGAGAGTAACGATACCAACACGCCTGAGTACATCAAGATCGCAAGGTTATTGGCCAGGGCCAAACACGTGATATGCAAAGGAGATGATAAACGTCTAGACAGCAGATAATACAGCTCAAACTCTGTATTTGTAAAGATGTACATCAATATATCTATTATTTATCTATATCTATTTAATACAGCTCTATTCATAATTTGTCCACTCTCCATATGCTCATTCTCCTTACACCGAGGGAGGCCTTTGCTTCATATCACATAACATATAACTGGATTATATGTTGCATTTTGCGCTGCATGGCATCCTAAAGACTAAAAGTAGTATTTGCTCGTCATCCAACATGGTGCGTTTAAAGGTTTTGTGCAAAACATGTGCGTAATTCCGCAAGTTGTTTCAGTTGCGTAGGCAGCTCCATTATAAACCAGGGAAGGAATATCTGGGTTCTGGTAGTTGAGCTTAGTTTAGTTTTATATTTATAAATTAGTCCTCAAAAGTGAAGACTTTTACAAAATATGCCAGTAGGTTCTCTAATTGACTGAACTGGTTGACAGGCTTTGAGAGAAGAGTTTTTTTTATAATACTAACGCCGGCAGCTATTGCATTTTAAAAGAACTAAATGTGAAACGACCTTAAGGATATGAAATTTGAAAATGCATATATTAAAAACATCCATAAATTAAACAATCCTCAGGACTCGTGATAGAAAATGTGCATTGATAATATGACAGTACAATATGTCCGTACTAATACAAGCTTGGTGTCCACACAACACACAAAGCAGGCCGCGCTTCCATACGGGTTAGACTCGACTGGAGGCCAAGGTCAAGTTGAAAGTTGCAGCCTGGCGAAAAAGCCCCTTGACGTCAGGAAAGCCCACAAGACACAACACCGTCAAATGCAGAAAAGTTCGATTTCATCGACAAGACTCGTTTAACGTGTAAGCTGGTTTAGGGAACCTATTTTTTATATTAAGATGTATCAGTCTCTGCCAGTAACAACAAAATGTGTTTAACATGCGTTAAGAGGGGTTGAAATCAAGATTCGAGCTCTATTTTTAACACACTAAACTAGTGACCTCAGTAAGAAAATAAAACCTTAATTTTTCACTCACACCTAAACAAAACACACTAACTTAAAAAAGGTAAAGCCTAGTATTCGGACACAAACTTGTATTTTCACTTTTAAACTATATGGAAACGAATAGGCCTGTGGTGAAAGGATAACTGCTAAAGATGTTTACGGCTAAAATGGCAATTAAATGTTCCTCAGCTTGGACTGAGTGTGTTATGATAGAGACGTGAGGATGGGGCAGGAAGATTGGATGAAACAAAATGTGTTTTTACTTTCATAAATTCGTTTTTGCTTTTGCTTTACGTTTCCATTCAAAGGTAAGACCAAGAGTGGAGTGGAGTGTATATCCACTTAAACTCAATTTAACCACCTTTTTAATTTTTAGGCTGACATGAAGCTTTATTACCTAAATTCAAAGCATTAAATACTACTACTTACTATTTCGTGTAAGTAGCATTATTTAATGGCAGAATTACATAAATGTATGTTTTCTGAAAAAATAAAGTTTTGTTTTTATGGAGATCATAGTTTACCGACCATTTATTTACCACTACATCACTGCATTTATTGGTAATAAATAAATAAATAGAATGTGTGCATTTAAAAGCCGAGGAGGAGAAGACTAAAGGAATATGTATGGACCGCGGGAGTCTAAGGCCGAGCTGCCAGATGAGTGTATCCGCTGGACAGGAAACATCTCAGCCATGTTGTTCCCACCTTAGAGGACAAAACGACCCATTTAGCAGCCCTTAAAAAATGTTTCACAAAAGACCCGCAGGTATAAGTCGGTAGAGCCACGAGGGCAGAACACAAACGCAACGTGTAGCCCCCAGTAGACCTGAATTATAAATAGGTCATAAGGTGGTGACAAAGTACAGTCTCATTTACGTCAAAGAATGTGTCGCCAGGGGAACACACCGGCCCACGCACGCATACGCACGCACACATACACACACACACACACACACACACACACAGAAAGACACACTCAAGAGGATACAGAGGCGAGGTGCGTCTGCGTTTGATTGTCTCAAAAATAAACAATTAGTGTTAATGGTTGAGAGGGAACAATCACCGCGTATAAAATGTATGTGTTAATCTTTAATTATTTGGTTGATTTTTAGGCACAAACTTTTAAATCCAATTGACGACCAAAAAAAATGACACGACAGTTTGAATCACGTGGAATAAAACAAGACGTCAAAACTGACCCGCACTAAATAAGTAGTCATTTATTCAAATCCCCTGAAACAAGTTGATTTTTTCATTATTTTTCTTTTTCACATTATCGAATGCATATTATAGCTGATTCGTTTTTTTCCTTGCTTATGTACTGTTATAAATGTAAGCCCAACTTTAGCAATTTGGGAAATTTACTACTAATTACTAAAGAAACAGAACTTGTCGGTTTTTTAAACACGTGCTAGGCCTATACAATATCATGTCAAAGCAGGCTGATCATACCAAGGGATGTGGAAACATGAAAGTTTACTGCAATCATGATAACAATAACTAATAGGCTATGTTAAATAGGTTAAGGCAGAGTCTACAATCTAAGTGACAGTCATGGTTCTAATAATGTTGTAAACTCAATACCAGAAAACATGCGGATTAGAGATTGTGAAGAAACATCACAGTGCGAGTACACTTGGCTGATCTCGCAGCTAAAACATTCGAGAGCAATTTGACGAAAATCTAACAGCCTATATGTCTATTTTGGAAATTTGACTAGGACCCACATTGCTACCAGAATAGATGCCACAGAAACACGAATCAAGACTATGGTCAATGCAAATCGTATTAAAACGTTTAAACAGGCTGCAGCAGATGATTTCAGGGTGTCTGTCACTCAGGGAAGCCTATTGGACGGAGGCCTGAGACCAAAGTGCTCTGTTTGCAATGCCTGCCAAGCAGATAACAACACAGCTCTTAGCCTGCAGTGCTTAATGGACTTTTTATGGGTTTGTCTTGTGATCGCATGACCTATGGCATCTCGGCCCCTCAGTGGCTTTTGGCAAACTAGATCAGAAACATGCCGCCCTCTTGGTGCAAGTGGAGATAAAAAAAAGGAGACTCACCAGTCCATCTACTGAATGATACAAGCTACGTATCCAATAGACTACCGCATCTTACAGATGCAAACAGAAGCAATATTTTTGGTGAATTGCTTCATAGATGTGGGATTAGGCAAGAGTCACAGAAAAGTAGCTTAATTGACATTTGAGTTGGAAGGAAATTGCTGTATGTGTAACTTATGTCTATGAATCAAAAAAGGAAACCATGTCCCGTGCTCAGCATCCAGCCACTGCATAAAATGTTTGTTTTGTCAACACAGCAGAACACTTGGGAGTTATTTAAATTGTTACTTGTGCCTGAGCCCAGAGATGTGGAGGGATACTTCGCGTGACTGCTGACCAGGGTTTTCAAATGTTAGTGTAACTTCTCGTTATGGGAGCCTAAATTAGTATGGGTGAAGATCAGCATCTTTCTTCCTCAACATGTGAGTTGAACAACTCTGGTCAAATATGATTCATTTTACAAATACAGAGATGGTGCACAAATGTACATTTTATCATGGCATTAATAAATGCAATGTATGAGTTCACCCAATTGTCACCCCTTTGACTCTTTATCAATGACCCTTACAAATATAACTCATTGCATTGTTTAACAAAAACAAGTGAATGTGACTTGACAAAATATTTCTCCAGACTTAGTTATGAAATTTCAGACAACCTTAGATGAACAAACAAATCCAGTAAGTGCATAGGGAACGTTCTGAAGTAACGGTTGACAAAGTTTGATCAAGACATTGCAATCTGCCACCTTTATTTTCAAACAAACCAATGTCAACAGAACCACAATCAGGAGAAGGAAGAACAGAAACAAAAAGAAATCAATGATTACGAGCAATAGATAAATGTGATAGCTAAACCATATTCGCAGCTGTCTAACGTTGACAAATACAGATTCACAGTTCAGCTGAGTAGTAACATCGGCATAGTTGTCACTGCTAGTGAGCCTACTAAATAGCGTCTTTTGAGATCCTCTATGTTCCTCAAAATTTTTAAAAACAGAAAAGGAGTGATACTTTTATAAAAACAATTTCTCACAGGAAATAGTGCTCACATGATTTGTCGAGTTGTGTTGGAGCACTGATGAATTGACAACTTTGACAAAACAGTCCTCTGGGGCAAAAAGCACCCTAACCATGCCAGGTTAGTCCTGTGTGGAGCAGAGCCAGGCTTGGTAAGGCTGTGGACGGGTGCAGGTTGACTTTATTGGCCCTCCTCCTCACGCAGGAACTGGAATACAGAGGAGAAATCTTTACTGGCATAACCACGTGCACACATCATACGGTAGATCTGATGGGCCAAAGAGCCGAGAGGGACTGGAGTCTTAGTGTTGGTCGCAGTGTTCTGTGCAAGCCCCAGATCCTGAAAAACAGAAAAAAAAGCAAACATAAGCAAATGTTAATGGATAAATAGTCATATGTTGTAGAAATCACATCTCATACTTCTGGTAATTTTGTTGGAAATACAAAAAACCCCCACAAACGTCATGACTGTCACACGAGGGATGAAAACTACTGCAGAATATTTCACTGAATCATGTAAAGTGGTTTGAGCTAAGACACAAATCCTTATTTCATCTGATTTAGATAAAATATTTTCTTCCATGTCATCAATACACAAATTACACACAAATACTTACTGGGCTTCTGACAAATCTGATCACATGTAAGTAAATGAGATTACATTTTAAGCAGACTTTAGCTTTTCCAACTCAGCAAAAGTATTATAGCCGATATATAACTGAGCTTGGCCATGGAATATGCCTTCTCTCCTCATATCTGTAATGAGAAGTACAGGTACAAACCTAAAGGTTGATATTTTTCTGGAAACTGATGCTCAAACTGAAACGTAGGCCCAGAAAATTAATGTGTCACTCAGGAGAGCAGCAGAAAGCAACAGGATATTAAACTGACCTTAGCCATTAGTTGGGTGCCAAAGCCTCCTTGGTAGTTATTCCCAGAGGGGACTCCCTCCATGACTCCAGGCACAGGGTTGTAGGTGTCACTGGACCAGCACCGGCCTGAACTCATGTTCAGGATCTTGGCCAACAGCTTAGGCTCAAGACCTAGTCTGTGAGAGAAGAGGGAAATTCCAAGTCATTTACAGTAAATGTAATGTTGCTGCTTCTAAATATTCAGTTTCCTATTATTTGTAACTAAAGGAACATCCACCTAATCCCAAGGTTCATCGTCTCCGAAGTCCCAATCATTCCAATGGCTAGCAGCATGTTGTTACAAATTTTAGCAGCCTATAACAGGAAGCAGCTAATTATTATTTGATAATTAGAACATAAAAATGAATTCAAGCATTAATTTATAAAATCACTTCTTTCCATATCCATCATAAATGCGACGCAAAATAGCTGCTCGTACCTGTCCAGTCCCAACCTCACCACAGTACACCACATTGGCTCCCATGCAACTGAGCAACTCCTTGGCTGCAGTGAATTCTTGCTCGGCTCCTCCCACCATAAAAGTCAGCTTCCCTGAACTGGCAGCACCCACACCTGGGAATGGGAAACCATGGTTAAACACAGGACCGCGAGTCAGCACAGTCACGGTTGGTCTATTCTGCTAAAGCTTTATTTCCATCACATGAGAACTAAGACAATTGAAGGCAATGAAATGAATAGCAAGAAACCCTGATCGTTTCCTTCCTCAGAAAATAAACTTATGAAAGCAACTTGGGCTAACATCTACTAATTCACATGAAGTGGGTGAATACTTTGGAGTGGTCACTGACTCATCCTGTTGTTCTGACTGTTACTATACGGTGTGACTGCAACAATAGCCCACTAATTTATCTGTAGTAAACAAAGCAAAGAACCTAAAATATGGAGGGACATAGGTGAAACACAATGGAAAAAAAAAAAAAAAAAAAAAAAAA
>OOFE01028792.1:0-10088 GCA_900323365.1 Monocentris japonica
TTTTTCTTTTTTTCCCCCCCAAAAAAAAAAAAAAAAAAAAAAAAAAAAAAAAAAATTAAGGGAAAAATAAAAAAAAGCCATCATATTCTCCCCCAACGGCCAGCTTTTACCTTACCAGGGGTGACTGCATCAACCTCCGCACACGCACGCTCACACACAATCGCACACTGCGGCCAGTCAGTCTCTCTGTCCAGGAGAAGTTTTTTTTTTTTTTTTTTTTCCTTTTTTTGTCTTTTTTTCTCTTCTGGGGTTTTCTTCTTTTATTGGGGGGGAAGGGAAGAATTTTTTTCATTCTTTTTTTTCTTTTTTTCCTTTTAATGGGAACAAAGGGGGGAAAGGGTTGATAGTAAAGGAGTGTTGGGGGGTGTATTAGTAAGGGGAATACCACGATGTTGTTCGCCCTCGGCCCCTGGAAAAGAGAGAGAAAAAGAGGGTGAGTTTTTTTCTGGTTGGCTTAAAGACGGACACCAATTTCCAGGTGTGATATAGTAGGTAGATATGTGTATGCTTGCGGGCAGAGGAAGGGTCTGGTGAAATTTCATTCCTTGAAGTAAACTGAGGGGGGAAAAGATATCAAAATGCATGACAAAATGTTGAGTAGGAAGTGTTCACAAATCACTAAATAGACATTTATACCATCTTAATGGTATTGTGCCTTTGATCTTGCAAGGTGTTGCATTACAACAATTAAAGTCATTCTGAAAGAATCGGCTACAGAAAGAAGCTGAAAGCAGCTTTGCCAACAGAGGAAAAATGTGTATAATTTCCAAATATTAGGATAATGATTAGTGTGTGGGTGTGAGGGGACAGTAAAGGCACCCTCTCTCCCTCTTTCTCTCTCTCTCTCTGTCTCTCTCTGCGAGAGCCGCCTCTGGGGTCACTGTAGGGAAAAACCTTGAGGACAAACAGCATCACACATATACCCCCAGCAAGACACAAACACACACACAACTGCACCATTACTTCGTGCACACACTCAAAACACTATCTCACACACACACACAGCCGGGCAGTATCATAGCATTTTTCCCATTCCCTGGCTCGCTCACTCTCGCACGCTCGCTCACTCGCTCTCACACTCTCAGCATCCAGTGGCAACAAACACAGAGGTCACACTGGAAATGAAACCAGTCATTGGTTAGGCTAGATGCTGAGGTCAGGCTGCAGGAATGAACCCTCGTTTCTGGGAGTGAACACTGTAGAGGTGTGCGTGCGCATGCACACACTGTCTACTGGGTGACAGTCTTGCTTACCAGTCTGGAAAGATGGCAACCAAGACCGTAAAAATGTAATGGAAATGAAAATTATTTTTGGAGCCATAACAGAGTTTCTTTAAAGGCATGTCAAGAATGTCAAAAACGATTGCTTACTATCAGGGTTCGGGACTGCTACGTTAGCTGTGTTGTCCATTAGCTGTCATTCAAATTGTGAGGAGGTTTTGCATTAGCCCAAACAGAAAATACTTGTTCTGGGCCAGTAAGATGGTCAAATCTCAATCGCTACTCATAATACAAGAAAGCTCATAACACCAAGATGCATCATGGAACATCCTGTGACTGCAATAGCCAAGCCATGTGAAATCTTCCCAAGCCCAGGAAGGGTCAATGCAAAGATTTTGAACTGAGCGTGGGTTATTGCTCATTATGGACGTTCCCACAACAAGAAAAGGCACCAGTGAAAAAGTAATTTGGTTCAGATCTGGGCTCGATTCACGCCAGCCCTTCTGCTCTCCTGGCTAAGGGGACGTGATCAAGGGAAGGGATCAAGGCCAGTGAAAACGGAACGGCCCCCTGGTTGCCTATTTATCAAGAATGCATCTCAGAGGGTAATTTGTTCATATAAATCAAGGGTGATAGGTGGTGGGAGGATACTGCATGTTGTCATTACAAACACTTTCACTAAAATATAGCAGTATTATTGCTATATTTCAGTTAGGGCTCTTAGCGTGATTATGAGAATGATCATTACTATCACATTATTTCAACATTTGTCTTTGGCTATGCTATGGTTACTAGCTAACATGCTAACTTGTAGCTGTCAAGGTTGTATGCAAAGGATTGCTGCAAGCCTGTTTGTGTAACTCAAGTGCCAATGCAAAAGCACGTTCCTGGTAAGGAAAAATAACCAAAGTGTTATAGTTATATAAGTTATACTGGATATCCTCCATTCTTGGTCAACAGTTTAACTCTTGGAACCTTGATTAAATAACAGGGGTGCCTTGTCCTGCAGCTAGGCCAAATCCCACTAAATAAATTGGCAGGGTTAGAGTTTCTTGGTATGTGTAGGAGTGGCTGGGGTAAGTACACAGAGTGATTAGAGAGATTCTGACCTTGAGGCTTAGACACTTTCTCACACAAAGGAATGAAGAGAGATGTAACCTTTTCTGGTGGTTATCAGAACAAAGTCTCGCAGATGGGAATTCAATGCAGAAATACTCAAGTCAAGAGCAAGGGCAAAAATTTAGCACGAAATTAAGCATGATTAAAAAGGACTGCATGAAGCCATGAGGGGTTTATGTAACAAAATTAAATGATAACAAATAGAAGAACATGCTTGTGAATTGAAAGAGTGATGCATGTGCATGTGAATTGAAAGACTGAGTGATAATTTGTCAAGTGAATTGATAAATTCAAAGACTAAAAGAAAAATTCTAATCTGCAACTTTTTCATATAAATGTTTTGTTTGTCATTCTCCATTGCTGACAAACAATGATTCAACCTATACCCAGTTCGGGAAAGCTGTTCTAAACATGAACGAGTAAGTCTTTCCTGGGCTGCACAGGAAGTGATGCATTTTACGTTTACTGAAGCAGCAGCAGCAGCATGAGTAGCAATAGCCACCATGGCTGAACAGACAAAGAAAAGAGCGCCACCTACAGAAACTTGCTCACCTTAAATGCTAAATGATAGAAAGTGATAATAAATAATGAAATGGCACTGTTTTTATCAAATCACATCTAATCAAGTCATCTTTGGATTTATTAAAATCACATGACAATTTATCACTCACATGCATTTTTATTACATCTAATTTTGTTAATTCCAGCCCTCATAGAGGTTTGTTTGAACAACTTGACAAACTTGTCCAACAATTCCAAGAATTGTTCTTGATTTTTATTATAACATTAAACAGCGTGCAATAGTTCATGGTCTAAAGGATCCAGATGCTTTGCAGGGGGGATAAAATCAGAATCTCTCCACTTCAGTGTGAGGAAGTTGGCATGCTTATCAATGTGCTTGGCACCACATCTCCTCTCCCCTCTCTCAGTCTCTCAACATCTCCACAGAAAACATATCATGGCTACACAGACAGAGCTCCAACTGTAGGGCTTACTGGGAATTCCCAGGTTGAGATTCGCAGCAGCCTTGCTGTCTTAATGCCTACGAGGGCTAGTCAGGGCCTGCATAAGGTCTATGCTGTTCATTTACCCCCAAAACAACATTTTTGTGTCTTGTTTCTACAGAAACAATCTTTAATTTTGGCTCTACTTTAAAATGAACACACAGCGCCTTTGATTGCACGCTATAAACATTTTAATTTGGTCATGGTAAGCCCCACTTGGCCCTGCAGTATAAATCAGGCTACATTCAAGACCCACTGAGAGCCCCATTGCAGAGCTCCACAGTGAAGCCCATTGCAATTCTTACTCTTATCCAACCCAAATAATCATGGGAGACTCCCTCTAACCTCACAACGGGACAAACACTACAGAGAGCTACCAGACTTCCAATGCACAGCACTCTGATCTGCATCGGGAGTATATAAATCACAGACAAATCACCACTTGCAACAGGTTCTGAACATCCTATGGACGAGTTTGAGTGTCTGACACAAAATCACCACAATCAGCTTCCAAGTACAGCTACTGAAGCTTTGCACATCACATCACCAAGTTGCAGTAGAGGTGTAAAACTCCAGGTTCAGAAAGTAAAAGCCCTGCCATCAAGTTTCTCCAGCTGTGCTCTTAACCAGATGATAGCAATTACTAGTAATTACAAATCAAACTCTGGCAAGTCCCTTTACTTTCTGAACCTGGATTTTACAACAAAATTGAACAAATTGCTGTGCACAGAGTCTGTTTGCCGCCACTGGAACGGTTCCATGAGATGCTGCATGCAACGAGCCCTTCAATCCCAAAACTGACGTGATGTGATTCCTAACCTGGCTACAGGCAATCTGTCTGTGTGTGCCCATGTCTCTGATATGCTCTCTTCTAGCCATTCTCTCTTCTCAAGGATGGAGCTCTTCCTAGCTCCGTCCATGTCCAGTCTTGTGCAAGAACAAGTAGTAGACAACATTGTCAGGCCTGTCAGAATTGGGGGGTCTGTGCAATCTTATAACCACCCCCAAATCTGACTACTCATGACAGTGCCGTCTCCTCCTCATTCTTCCTCCTTGGTCCTGTTCTCCCTCACCTCCCAGTGTCAGACAGTGAGTGAGGTGAAGTGTGTGAAAGTGCAGTGTCCTCCCAGAGTGTCAGAAGGTGCCTCGGCATCAGCTCACCTGAAGGCCCGTCCTCTTCCCCTGGGGGGTGTGTAGCCGCTGTAGTAGCGTGCACGCGATGAGGAGAAGTTTCCTCCCCGTGAGCGGAAGCGGGCCCGGGGAAACCCGCGGTCTGTGGTGCTGATGCCTGGTCTGTTTGTTCTCTTAGCGCCCACCTGAGGAGGAGGGATTGAGAGAAGGAGTTACATAAACCAACAACATCCCTAGTGCTGTGGCTCTCCTCTTTCCAGCTTTTGGACAAGCTTTTGTGTTCAGTTTTAAAGAAGAGTCTTTTAACGGCCGTGGGACAGTTCTAGGGTCGATCTCTCTCTTAACAGTCTCACACATTTTCAGTGTGAGAATAAATTGAATCTCATGTGTAGATTCAAAAGATATTTCCTTTAAGTAAAAAAATTCTCACAAGTTATGTTTCAGCTCTCTCTGGCAGATATTAGACCAGTGGTTCTCAACCATGTGCCATGGTGACCCAAGAATATGCAGGTTTTCATTCTAACCAAACATAGTCAGTCATGCAACCATCAACAATATTTAGCCACAGATATGAAATAAATCACTGGTTCTCAATTCTGGTCCTCTAGTACAGCTAAATGCTGTAATCGTTTTGTAGTAGTCCACATCATTTGGTAGATGCTGATTTGCACAATTTACCATGATAAAAACACTTTCTAATCACCAGGTCTATCCAGGTGCTTGTGCTTTATAAAAAAGGGAAATAGAACTACAAGTTTTACTCATTTTCTCTCAGAGTGGGCTGTGGTGACCCACCACTATTGGATGACTTGGAGAAAAAAAAAACATAACATTAATGTGGGGGACTACTACCTTATGTTCCACTTAAAAAGGATAAAAAAAAATTAAGTTGCTTGCTGACATTTACTCACCTTTATCTGCCGTCCTCTGAACAGAGACTCGTCCAAAGCCATGGCCGTCCTGACAGACTCCTTGTCTGCAAACTCAATATAGGCAAACCTGGAAAAAACAAGGTTCGCTCATAATCAATGATCAATCAACTATAGAGATAATCAGTTGCAATTTGAACTCAACCAATATTGGCAAACATGCAGAAACAGACAACAGAAATCACTGATTACATAGTTAGATGCATTATGAATGTATTTGTACTAACTAACAAAAGAGCAGGACACTGGATCTTCCTTTATTATGGAGAAAAATACACCAACCAAAAATTTTGATTACATGGCCTTCATGTAATGCATTTTTTAAGAACAGCGTCCTACTCAAATCATCAATGGACACAAAGGAAACCTGTTCTACAATGTTTGCTAAACCTCTCAAGTAATCACTACAAATAAAAGCTGATGAGATGAAGAGGAAAGGAACAATGTGTCCCAGACATCAACACACAGGGCATTTCTGTGTGCACGGGTGGTTATTGTATCTTGAGTAAGCCAAGGCCATTTGATGAATGACATGGGACTATTTTACGGGAATTGCAAAGCAGCATTTTCTGTATCAGTCCATGCTTCACACACTCAGATAACAACATAGAAATTGAGAAATAAGAGGTGCTATGTAAGACTTGCTTTGTGTCAACTTAAGAATCACAAACAAAGAATAGCACATCCCTGAAGATGTCAGCTACTCAATCAGTGTTCCTTTGGGGAGAAACAGGAAACACCAGGCCTGATCTAAAACCAGCACAGTGTCGTCTGTATTACCACTCAAAACTGTCCACCCACAGTGACAGTGCGATATCCTGTATATTTACCACACAGGATGGTGACGACCTTCCACCCCTCCACCAAACCACGCATTCCTTACACGGTGATCAAGCTGTTATGTTATATCTGTCATTACCCCTTGGGATGCCCTGTGAATTTGTCACACAGGATGGTGACTCTGTTGACCGAACCGCAGCCGTGGAAGTGAGCCTCCAGCTCCTCTGCCGTGGCGCCATAGTCCACCTGAAGACAGAAAGAGTTAAAAGGTCAGATGTCATGAGCACACAAACAGAAATCAGCATGTGCACTTAGTTCAAGAATAACTTTTTTATTTCAGTATAATAGCAAGTATCACATTAGGAAAGGAGTTTACACAGATTGTGATAAAGTTAAGAGAGGGGGGGGTCTGTCAGGGTGGCTTGCTTAGGTATTAACTTTGCACTCTGATACAGATCCATGACGCAAACAAACAAATGACCACAGTGAAAAGCTAAGAAGTGTCATGTCATCTAATGTGGCATAAAACATACATAGTTGTATATACATCCTCCACAAACTACAGTGTCAATAGAAGTGTCATTTTTGCCTTCATTTGATAGTTCGCAGTAGAGAGACACAGGAAAGATTGGGTGTGAGGAGGGATGACATGCAACATAAATCCCGGGCCTGATTCGAACAGAGGACACCACGGTTATATGCCATGCGCCTTAGACCACTGAGCCACCAGGCCAATTATTTGAATGTGAACTGAATTAGAAATACTGAATGGAAACTGAAACTTTCCATCAAGTTTTATGAATATTGCAATTAAGTTGCCAAAAAAGTTTTCTGCTTAAGAATGTAATTGAAGCACATTCATCAAATGCACAATAATGTAGCATAAAAATACGTTCCGTTTTCCGTGCGGATGTGTTTTCTGACATAATTACATTTAAGCATCCTACTGAGTCACTTCAAGCTGATTTCTAATGTTTTCTTGACAGCTGGATGGAAACGTAACTACAGTTGCCATTAAACAGGACAACAAAGTAATAGGAAAAATGAAGGTAAAAGTGAAAAAGATAAAACTGGGAAAACAACATCCATGATTACTAGACAGGGAAGGAATAGTGGCTTACATTTCCGACATAAATAGATCTGCCGTCTGCTTCCATCTTTTCCTCGATGGACATGATGACAGGACCAGCTGCACAGGAGAGAGGGGGGAGGAAAAAAAAAAAAAAAAAAACACATCCAACATCAGAAAACAAGAATAATATCATAATATCTGGTTTCTTAAACTATGAGTTGGGATACAAAATGGGTCTACATCTGGTGAATCCCTCACATGACAAGAACAGCAGTATGGTTTAACGAGTCTGGGTCCAAAGACAAGAGACTAAATAACCCATTTGAGCCCTGGACTGGGAGAGGTTAGGAACCATGGCTTTTTAAAATCAGCTGAAACTGGTTGAGGGATACACGGACCAGAGCCAAATTATGGGAAAGTTAAAAGAAGTTCATAGCAATTTTTTTATATGTGGCCATTTCTCATGTATTGCATTCATATCATTTTCTTCCTCGCTCTCACAGACACACCCACAAAACATTTTTTGCGTAACATAATAAATACATTTGTATTTTTTTGCTTGATAAACCCTATTACCACTAATAAAACCTAGAACTCCCATTTCTAGGGGTACTTGTTTCAATATTTTTTATGAATCAGTCTGAAACACTGTTCATCGCAGCATCTTGCAGTATTGAGATTTCTATATTTTTACAATTAATTGCACATCTGTGACACATGATGTTTATGACACTAGTTCAAACACTATTTCTTGAAATTTGTGAAAGAATGACTTAGTATTTGAATCTCAGAAGTGACTTAAAAAAAAAAAAAACAACCTTCTACTCTAGGCTCACCAAAACTAGGGCTGGATATTGACATGGACCTCATGATATGAACTGATACTATGGGTCATAATATGATTTGTATACATAAAGAATTATGCTCTTCTATAGGTGTAAAACAGGGGCCACTAGTATCAATATCAGGATTTGATACCAGGCACCAATATGAACCATTATTTTTCTGCACAATTTCAATTTAGACTATTAGTTTGAGATCACTGGTCAAAAATGTGACATTCTTCTATGTGGGGGAAAAGGCAGAAGATCGAGTTGCTTTGACCTCTGACATGTTAAACGTGGCTTTCAGAACCAGATTTCAGTATTGGTGTGAAATTCTGATACACCATTTTAGCCTGGCACCGGCCCAATATTTAGTCCCTAGTTTTACACAATTCATTCTGCTTTGACACAGACACACCCACGCACCTGGTGGGGGGCTGAGATTCATCTGTTTTTCCACCTCGTTCTGTAGCTCCTTCAGCTTCTCTGCTTCTTCCTCCATCTCTCTCACCCGGGCTTTGATTGCCTCCAGCTCCTGCAGAACAAGACACAAAGTCCAATACACTGTTGTCAATGATATGCTTACAGAGACTCTGCCCAAACAAACGTTTGTATACTTTGATTTACTGCATTCATTACCCAAATTTAGCCCACACCAATATATGCCAAACCTTGAGTTAAGTGATATACTAGCCCCTGACCTAACCACTAATTCTGCAGCTTTCCTTTTTCAAAGAATCAGCCAAAATACCCTCACATTTCATGTCCAGAATTCAAAACAGTCCTCACAAATGTAATAACACACAAGCAATCTGCAAAAAGCCACTATCAAACCAAAAATGCATTGAACTAATCTAACATAAAAACAAAGAACCTGTCAACACCAACCAAACCTAGCAATTAAAATTTAACAAATGGCAAACATTGCCAACCATCCTTTTGTCGTAGTCGAGTGACATAGCAGCACAGTGGGAAGATAATGTTGCAGCCTCAGCTGACCCTGTGTGTGTGTGTGTGTGTTGCATTGGTTGAGTGCCTGACAGTGTCAAGTGTAAGGCAGTCTCACACATGACTTCCGTCTAGAAGGGATGGGGAAAGTGTGTGCGTTTCTGCCTGAGCTGCAAAGCCAAAACTCAACGTTCAAAAACAATACAAATCTAAAAAAAAATTGATTACTTTTTGATGTTTTATTGACTCCTTCACTTCAGTCAAATTGCCTTGCTTAGCTACCTTATTTTGTGCCCACTATCCACTGTTTCCTATCAAATAAAAGAAATGCCATAACAGTGAAAAGGCAACATCAAACTATAGTTATCGCCAATTAATAAATAAATAACAATAAAGCCACTGTTTAGAAATGGTCACGGAACGATAAACATAAAAAAAGCCATTTTGGAACTGCAACTGGCTTGGAGTTGGAACAGGGATAGTCATCTGATCTGAGGTCAAAACAAAAACTGACATCTTCAAACATCACTGCCAAAAAAAAATATTCTGAAATATTCTCAGCCACAGGGATGGCTGAGTCCTCATGTTGGAGCGGGCTCTCCTGTCTGACAGTGGTGCACTGCAGCACAGTGGGAGTCACTCAAGCTCCATCCAGGGCTCTACGGATACTGACAGGATTTGTTTTTAGAAGCCCGGCCCACCACACCACTAGCACAAACCATGTTGATTTACAAAACTCAGGTACAGCTTTGGCATCTCACCACGCCATCCATGCACCAAATTACACCTGCTCAGTGACATACAGCACATGACGATAATGGCAATGTGATACCATATTCCAAATATCATCAACCTTCAATCACATATCTTATAGCTGCATTTCAAGAACAGGGAGAAGGGGACAGTAATCCACATACGTAGCAATGTGGCCAGCACTGACACATTGTGGTTCATATTTTTGTCGCATATTCAGTGCAAGCTCTTTCACTCCCCTCCCTTCTCTCATTCTCCTTGCTCCAGCTAAACACCGAACGATGTAAACCCAGCCCTTCAAATACCGC
>OOFE01028795.1:4761-20257 GCA_900323365.1 Monocentris japonica
CACACACACGCGCGCGCGCGCGCGCGCGCGCACGCACACACACACACACACACACACACACGTGCACACACACACACACACACACACACACACACACACACACACACACACACACACTACTAATTCCTTCCTACATCCTTGTGCCCAATCCTCCCTTCCCATCTCCATCACCTCTCTTTCTCTAGCTCTCTCTCAACTTATTGTTTATCCAGACTCTTGGTGTACCCTCCTCTCCTCTCCTCCCTGTCCAGCTGGAGGTGTTTTTTTGGTGATTACCTGCGGTTTTATTGGCTAATGGGTTGAAACATACCAATATGTCTGCCGCTGCCCATCCGAGTCTGGCCCCGCGTTCCAGCCAAGACACACACACACACACACACACACACACACACACACACACACACACACACACATACGCGCACATAAACATAGGCATATGTGCACAGACACACATATAAACCTGTGCTCATATACATGAATTAACACACTCACACACACACAGGCCTGTCTGTGGAAGGGTCTGGCTTGTGTGAGATCCAAAGATGTCATGACCCATTTGTTCCAGTGAATCCAAGTCTGCTCAGCCTGCATCTGAACATAACCATCCAGACTCTCCCCCACAACATTGTGATTATAGCACAAACATGGTTGCAAAAAAAATCTTTTACACACATACATGCAAAAAAATGCTTAATGCCTACATTCTGACCAAAAATATACTGCAAATCTTCATCTCAATACTAGGTTATGTCTACGTAAGAGACAATTGCTTTTTTATTGTATTCATATTAAGTGTATTGGGAGTAGACATGGGTAGGACATCTGTGATTTTTTTAGGTTTTTTGGAGACATTTTATCTTTATTTTGAGAGAGAGAAAGGGGGGTGGGGGGATGGGGGGTGGCACAGTATGCACCTTAGCCAACTGAGCCACAAGGATGCCTCATGTCTGAATTTTTTTTTAAATGTGCGATATTCCCCTTTCCTGTGAAGTTCCTTTCAGTAATGGTTCATGTTTTCAATGCATTCCTGTGGAGGGTCCAGTTTCAGCATGGCATCCCATCATTAGGTTCACTAAACTCTTGTATTTGATCAAGACCTCTGGTGACAACATGCCATCCTATGGCTAGGTTTGCCAAAGTCTTAATCCATAATCCATAACTCTGGCTTCCCTTTCTGTATCTGTATCTAACATGGCCACTAAAAGGAAAAGCGAGGGTTCTTAACATGACATCCTATCATTGAGCTTGCCAAACTCTTGTTGAGAGAGAGGGAGACAGAGAGAGAGAGAGAGGTATTGTACTAAATCTAATAAAGGTCATACTCCAAAGAGGCTCTGATGTCGACATGGCATCATATCCATAGGTTTGGTGAGCGCTTGTATTTAATCTGTAACACTGTCCTCACCTATGTGACCTTTAACGAGCCCTCTAAATTAAGTGAGACGTGGAATGGAGAATTAGTCAACTGGTATTAGACACTATACAGATGACAGTTGACGTAAACCTATACACAAAGTGATTACAAGGTTGTGTGTGTGTGTGTGTGTGTATGTGTGCATGTGTGTATATCTGTACCCCTATGTATTCATGTGTGTTGGTGTCCATGTATGAATGTGCATCCATGAGATTGTGAGTTTGTGTGTGTGTTGCTGTGTGTCTCTGCCATTATTTCTGCTTGTGTGTGCTCCAATCTCTTTGTTGGGATTGCACCATGTCCTGATCCCATCCTACAATATAACACATACAGGGTCATCTCCGGTTAGTGGTGACCATCTAGTGGATTTAACTCCAACTCCAACTGCCCCCGTCTCTCTCTGGGGCTTTACTGAGAAAGCTGCTTATCAAAGGGAAAAGAAACAGCAACAGATAGGTGGATGGAGGGAGGGACAGACAGATATATGAATTACTCTCTGATTTGAATGGATGGATGATGATTGGTTGCTTGGCTATTTGACTATTTGACAGCCAGCCAGTCAGCTTACTGTCTGTCTGTCTGATTGACTTGCACTGTATCTAGAAGGGTAAACGTAGGAGACATTAGTAATCAAGCTGAGAGTTCAGTTTACACGAAATGCTCACAAAAACTGGAGAGTGTAGTCTAAATACCGGTACATTCCCTAGACTACTACTATCCCTAACAAGACACAAGCAAAGGATTACTGAGCCTAATTCCTGGTACTCTTCTCATCATGTGGATTACTGCTCTATCCCCTCTCTCCTCTACCTCTCTCCTGACCTCTAGACATCACCTCTGACCTTAGTCTGACCCTAGGTTATCACCTAGACAACAGGCTTATAGCTAACACCCTTCCTATGAAGCATTAGCAGCTAGTTCCGGGAATGCAAACACTACCTGGAAATTACTCTTTGCTGTAGACCAAGAAAAGGTCAAGGTTGAGGGTGAAAGGGGTTTGTCAGGGGGTTGGTATGCATGTGTGTGAGTGATTGGAAGTTTATGTGTGTGTGTGTGTATGTCTGTGTTTGTGTGTGCATGACAGAGAGAGAAAGAGAGGAGAGAGAGGAGGAGAAAATACATTGATATACATTGAGGAAGAAGATATATCATGGTCAAAATGAATGTGCGTATACGTAGAGAAGAGGTTATGTTTCAGACTGGATGTGTGCAGTGTTTCTGTGAAAGGTCATGCTTCTTAAAGGACCCCGCTTGATTTGGGGATTCTGCAGTTTCACCTTCAGCCTCTGACCTCCAAACCCTCCATTGTATTCTTTTGTCATGCTGCGTTTATGTGCCCTTATGTAGATTAATTACTTCAGACACACAAATGTTGGAAGAAACAGTATTACAATTACAATGGAAACTATTTAAATCATTGTAACTGTGGGTATGGTTTTGGGCTATCACTGTGTAAAAATGTTTTCTTCAATTTGTTATTGTACAGAGACAGAAATAAACAAACAGAGAGATGAATAGAGTCACAGACACGGAGAGTAGATGCCAACCTTGAATGGTGCGTTTGAAGAAAGCCTTGCAGGCCTCGCAGGACGCCACTCCATAGTGGTACCCTGATGCAATGTCCCCACACACCAGGCACAGCCTCTTGGGCATCGAATTCAACATGTACTCGCACTTAATCTGTGAATCTTCCCCAATAGTTGATGAACAGTCCTCGTAGCGTTTTGATCCAGGGCCGCCAGCTGGACCCAGGGGTCCCGCGTTGGAGCTGTAGAGACTTGGGGAGTCTAAGCCGTTGGGGTGGCCGTTCATGGTGGATGAATAGGAGCCCGAGGCGTCACTGGAGCCACCGGGGGAGTGGTGGTTTAGGCTGTCAGTCAGGGAGGCAGGACTAGACGGCTCAGTCTTTATGTATGAGGACGGACAGTTGGACTCAAGGTGGCGCTCCTTACTGGACATTCTGCAGAGAAGCCTGAAGGAGCGAGAGAAGAGGAGAAAGAGATGGAAAGAGGATTTAAAGATATAAATATTAGAAATGAGAATAAGAGGATGGAACAGCTGGTTCAAACAGCTGGACTCAAAATGATGCTCCTTTCTGGATATTATACAGAGAAGCCTGAGAGAATGAAGACAATATTCAATTATTAAAATGTATTTTTTGCTTTCTCAATATTCAGTATTTCTGTACTGCAGACCAACAAGAAAAATGGTGCTTCGGGAACAACTTACATTAAAAATGACACCAACATCACATTCACATCACACCTGACATAAAAAAAAGACAATATCTTTGTTAACTAGCCGAGGGAACGGTGCTGGTTACCTACCCTGAGAATTTAAACACATAATAAAATTGCAAACATACATCATTATTGATGAATGAGGGCCATTGCAGGGTGGAAGCAGGCTAATTCTGATAATAACAATCATTTGTTCTAAAGCTGTCGTATTTCCTCACTGTCACTTTCTATGATGGATTTCTGCTTTTCCATTGGAGCTGACAAGTTCTACAAACTACACACGCACGCACACACGCACGCACGCACGCACACACACACATTTGTTATTGTGTGAATGTTTCATAAAAAATAAGAGGAATGATAGGGAGAGACAGAGAGAAAGAAAGAAAGGTGAGAGAGGAGGTGGAGATGCAAAAAAACTGAGGAACAGACATGAAGACGGAGAAAAGGAGATTGTGGGTAGTTAGGGAAAGAGTATGAGTAAAATAAAGTAGCATTAAGACATCTGTGGCATCATTCATGCACACACACACACACACACACACACACACACACACACACACACACATAAATACACATGCGCACACATACAAATACGGAGACATACACAGGCAGAGATCCATACAGTCATACATCCAAACATACACAGAGTAGATACAAGCTGAAGAAGAAACAACCTTTTTGAACAATCTCTTCTCCTATTCAGCCAAACTGTCTTCTTTCCTCTCCTCTGCTTTCTCTCCCCTCCTCTCTCCCATCCCCCTCTCCTCTCCTCTCCTCTCCGCTCTCCCTCTCCCCGAGGAGGCTGACTGGTGTCTTGTTAATGGCAGTTGTAATTAACAGCTATCTCCTCTCTGTCCATATCTCTCCATCCCTCCCTTTGTCTACCTCTCTATCTATCTGCCTGTCTTCCTATCACTTCCGATTCACTACCATCTCTCTCTCTCTATTTTGCTTTCTGTTCCTCCCTCTCT
Source organism: Monocentris japonica (assembly GCA_900323365.1). Lineage (NCBI taxonomy): Eukaryota > Metazoa > Chordata > Actinopteri > Trachichthyiformes > Monocentridae > Monocentris > Monocentris japonica. The sequence goes on from OOFE01028795.1 coordinate 9,390, forward strand.
CCCACCGCACTCTCTCCGTTTTTCTTCCTCTGTCTGTCTCTATCTCTGCCCACTCTCTCTCCTTCTTTCCCTTTCTCCCTCTTTGCATTACCTCTCTTGATTTCTCTCTCCTTGTCTCTCCCTACCCCCTGTTCCTTTCTCTCTCTTCTCATTGTTAAAGGCAGAGAGCACAAAAGGGGTTTTTAATTAAGGCAGGATGCTGCTAAACGAGGGGCTTCTAAAGTCCAGCCGGCCTGTAAAAGATCCCCGTTCTACAGGGACCCATAAAACACCGACAGAGCCTGACAGAGAACTGTGTGTGTGTGTGTGTGGGGCGGTAGTGGTGGGGGTCGTAGAAGCGACGGAAAGGGGTACAAAGAGACAGACAGACAAAGCGAGAGACAGACAGAATGGGAAAAAGAGTTTCAGGTTAACACACAGCCGAGATGTATGTATTTGATGTACAGCGAGATGATGCAAACTAAATAAATACTGGACACTCATTTTCCTGAAGTCAGCTAACCGTTCCTTTCATTATGTCACATGAAAGTTATGAACCACCGCGGCTTTGTTTCCTTCACCTTTTTCTCTCCCCCCCGCTCATTTTATCCCTCTCAACCCCTCATCTCTCTTTGCCCCTCAACCTCACCCACACAGTGGCCTCAACTCTCTCTCTAGATAGTAAATTCAGTCGGTTTTTGTTTGGGATCAGATGCGCTGGTCTGATGTGTGTGTGATCATCTGTGTCTAACTGCCTCGGCTGGTGGGGGCGTACATTGTGTTGAGCAATGTTTATAGCGAGCCCAGGGTGGCTGTGCGTGTGAAAGTGTGTGTTTTCTTGCGTGTGTGCTTGCGGTATGTGTATTACAATGCCATGGAGAAGTTTATTCGCAGTATGTGTCTCAGTGGTGTGGCAACGTGTACATACTGTATATCACCCCAGAGAGACCCAGATTATAACTTGAATCATGGCCTCCACCTCTTCTTACCTCTCTCTCTCTATTCCTCCCTCCCTTATTCCCTCTCACTGCAAGTCCTTCTAATTCTGTGACTCCATTAATTGTGGCCTATGGTATTCACCACTGTCTATAAATCCATTAATCAGATGCTAAGGTGGGCCATTAGAGAGAGCGAAAACAGAGATAAGGGGTAGGATACAAATGGAGGGATAGAGAGAGGCGATTGCGGAAGACAGGGTAGAGAAGAAATGAGAAAAAAAGGACAGACAGAAAGAGACAGAGAGAGGATGGGGAGGAATGGAGGAATTTAGATGGGGTGATGGGACGGAGAGAGATGGAACAGGTTTGTGTACATATTCTAGCGGAGGAAGAGAAAAGCCTGTGGTGACAGACAGGGAAGAGGAGAGCAGAGCTATTTGAGTAGATGATGTGACAGTGATGATTTAATCTGTCTTTTTCTTTGCTCTTTTTTGCCCCTCCCTTCAACCGTCAATCCCTCTGAGTACCATTAAGTGAAAGAGTTTAAGTGCCAAAAGATCTCAGATGATTTCCTTATTCCCTGTTTCTCCCGCTCCTTCCTTCCTTCTCTCTCTCTCTCTCTCTCTCTCAATTTCTCATCTATCTTTCTTTTTTCTCCCTCTCCCATTCCTCCTCATTGCTCTGTCTCTCCCTCTACCTCTCTGGTCTCTTTTTCTCCCCTCTATCATCTCTCTTCTCTCTCGCCCTGCTTATGAATGAAAAATAATGGGAGCCAGAGTGGGAGGAATGAAAAGAATAAAACGAAGACATGCGTGCAGAGAAGAGGAGTAGAGGGGAGAAGATTAAGAAATCACAGCCAGTGCGCTGCGGCGAGTGAGAGGTTGAATGCATTTATGTATGTATGTTATCAGTATAATTATGGCTCTATATAGCGACGGCTCAGTGCTGAAAGGGCGCTCTTATTGTGCCTGTCTACTCTTCAGATGAATAAAGAAAAAGAAGGAAGTTTTTTTTTTTTTTACCAATTCTTTATGTTTTTATGTGTTTAAAGAGATGTATAGAGAGGAAAATGCTTGAGTGTATTTTTTTCCACTAATTTTTCATTTTCACCAGGGGTTCAAAGACATGAGCAGCGCGTTACAGGAAGATTACAGCAACACAAAGAAGTGAAGTCATCAGATTTTTGTATTGGATGTTTTGCTTCATTCTGTTAGAAGAACGGGGGTTTGAATCTCATTTCCATCCTGCATTCGGTACATTTTAATGCGCTTCAGTGGAAAAGCAGCATATTCTAAAATGATTATAAAAACTTAGAGGAGGTAGCAAGTCATCAGAGGGTTTTTTTTGTTGCTGTTATCTTAATTCTGTTGTAGAAAAAGTACCTATCTCCATTTTGTTTTCTTTTTTAAGTTCTTAAATGAGATCTAATGAAGGCGAAAACATCCTGATTTAAAATTCTGCAGATTTTTGTATTTACCATTCCTGTCATTCTATTTGATGAAAAGAGGTTGCATTTCTTTTTTTAATTCTTAATATTTTGTGCATATCATAGGGAAAGTTATTCATTTATTTAACAAAGCAGACAGACAGCAAACAAATTCTTGGTTTCCTCATATTTTGTTGTTGATTATACAAGATACACATATACAACATATAACATAAAGAATGTCACTTGGTGGATGCAAAGTGCAAAGGATCGTCCAGGGTGCTATATTAGTGGTGGAAGGACCGATTCTTTAGCTTCGGTCTTTAGAGTCTTTCATAGTGCATCGTAGTGAATCGATTCAGAGCTAGCTCATTTGATTCAACTTTGTAAAAAAGTTTTGCACCCCCCTTCCAAGCCCTAGTCCCGGTCCTAAGTAAAATTGACCTGACATAAACAGTCCTCAACACCAATTAGACATGGGACTGTCTCACACAAACAGCCTGAACAAGGGGACAATACAGACCGTTTAGTCCCCACTCAGGGACAACACACACACACGCACACACACACACACACTGGAGAGATTACCATCTCCCCTTGTCTCCATTTCCACCTCGATCCCTGTCATTTTCTCTTTCCTTTCCTTCTTTTTTCCTTTCACTCCTTGAAGTGATGCATGGGGACTGATGAAAGAAATAAAAGAATATATGAGAAAGAAAGAAAGAAAGAAAGAGTGTGTGTGTGTTTTGAGGGGAGGTGGGCCACTTTGGTATGACAAGCTGTCATTAGAGCAGGGGGCTGACAACTGGCAGGGACAAACATACAATCATCGTATTAGACCAACTACTCTCTGCCTATCTCTCTCTCTCCTATTCCCTCATGTTACTTCACTCTCTCTTTCTGTGGGTCATCTCACTGTCTTATTATATACAATCACGGCACAATCGTCTCGCTAGACGGCAGCCACAAACACACACTAATCTTTAAACAACTCCAAACTTTGTCCCCTCTAGGGCAGTTGAGATGCAGGGAGAAGAGAAGAGAAGAGAAGAGAAGAGGAGAGAAGAGGAGAGGAGAGAAGAGGAGAGAAAAGAAATGTGACAATAATACAACTTTTACTTGTTTTTATTAACTAGATACTGCTAAATAAAGAGCAGATTGATTGATTGATTTGTACAAAATGCTTTTGAGCGCACCATGACAGATTTCATAAGGTCCAGGCACAGAGAAGTGATGTGTCTCACTTCCGGTTATCCTCGCTGAATTTGGCTCTTGAAGACCACAATGCCATGGTAAAAAGAAAGAATGGGATTAGAGCAAAACAAGAGGAGACGATGGTCGAGAAAGCAGAACAAGAGGAGGAGGGAAGAAAAAGGGAGAGAAAAGAGGAATGGTAGCAAGAGAGAGAGAAAGGAGAAGTGCTGACAACGTAGCTAACGCAGGTTGGCTAATACCTTTCCATCACACCAAGCATTGTGCTCCCGACGCTGATAAGAACACACAGTCCAATAAGAAAAAAAACCACAACGAAACCCTTTCACATTTCTATCTAGATACCGCCAACGCCTTGGGATGGAGAGAAAGTAGAAGGAGGGAAGAAGGAAAAGGGGGGGGAAGAAAATACATTGAATTAAAGAATGGAGGTAGGAGGGGAATAGGAGCAAAATGCATTTCCATTCCCATAGTCAAATGAACAGGATGATTTCATCAATAGACTGAATTGCTTTTTCAGCCCCCCCAACGCTGTGTGTATTTATGTTTCTTTGCTCCGATTCTATTTTACTTTTTACTCTCTTTTCAATGCTCTGCTATCTGTGGAGGGTTGTTGAACTGTTTGTCAACTTGTTAGTTCGATACATGCACCCACAAGCGCACACACACACAAACACACACACAAACACACACACACACAGACTTGACTTGTGAGTTGTACAAATCGATTCAAAAGGAGTAGGTTTCTGTTGTTGTAGAGAATTACAGCGGAAACACACATTCTATTTTCTGGCGGCTGAATTATAGGGCAGGGACATGGAAAACAATAGACAGAGACACACAAACACAAACACACACACACACACACACACACACATACACAACAGTGTTTTTCTTGCAGTGAATTATAGGAACTCTGAATACAGCACTAGCCATAGGGCTCTAGTTGTGTGTGTGTGTATATGGGTATCATTGTCCATGCAATGGTGTGTATTATTTTCGGTGCCATTTTTCTGTGAATGCTTACAATTGTTGTCCCTGTGTATGTGCATGTGTATTGTGTGAAGTGTTAAGTGTATACAATTTTTTGTGTATGCTTAGTTCAGAGAGCGAGGGAGAGGAGGAGAGAGAGTTTGTGTGTGTGTTTGAGTTTAGCTCCATAGACTCACAGTGTGTAGATGATTATAGTTGTTTTCAGGGATAGAAGGGAATGAAAAAAATAATATAATTCCCACAGCGACAGTCAATCTAAACCACTCTGCCTCCTACTGTGAGCACTCGCTCGCTCTCTCTGTTCCTGCCGCTCATACACACACACACACAAAGACCCATACACACTCTCACTGTTTCTCTTTTTGTCTCATACACCCACACCCCTGACACACACCCAAACATCTTACACCTCTTACACCCTCTCTCTCTCCACACACACACACACACACACACACACACCAGGGAGCAGATCAATTGTTACAGTGTTAGTCGGGCAGGAAACCTGTAATTCACTTCATTGGCTGCAGAATAAACCCCTGATTACATACAATCAATGTGATAATGGCTAAAACACATTCTGTCCAATGGGCTGTCTGGCTATAAAGACAGGGAGAGAAGAGAAAATATGTGTGTGTCTGTCTCTGTATATATTTGTGTGTGTGTGTGTATGTTTGTGTCTGTATGCATCTTAATGTGGCACACACACACACACACACAGTGAAGTGAATTGGGGGACACTTACAGAAAAGCACTAGTGGGGCTATAGCTTTGTTATGATGCATCCTAGGGTTTAAACAGTGCACACACACACACACACACACACACACACACATAAATACACGTGCGCACACTTTCCATAGATGTGAATGGATAAACAGTGGGAGACAGCTCACACTGGGCAAGCTCAGCGAAACACTATTGATTAAGAATTATGTGCTTTCCAAATTGGAGACAGCAAACTATGAAGAATATCATGTTGAGTCTAGTGATATCAATACACTTCATGTGTCGTCAGACATCTTATAGCACTGTCATTTTGAGCCAGTCTATTTCTATTTCTCTTCTCTTCTCTTAAATTACAAGGTGATTCTACTACAAGGTAACAAGGTACAACTTTTTCTTTCCTCCTCTCTCAAATTTATACCTGGCCTATATAGGGGGTGATTTAAATTTGAGAGTCAACCTGTGGTGGTGTAGTTGTTGAAGTGGAAAAAATATGAAGAGGGTGTGCTTGCTCAGTGCTGAATGGGAAGGCAGTTCACTACTAACTGTATGTTTGTGTGTGTGTGTGTGTGTGTGTCTCAGATGGGAATCTTGATGATTTAGGTCATTTTCTTGCAGAGCTGTAGCTGATAAGTGTGTTGCTGCCAGGCATTATCTTTGTCACAACGTCTCTCTCTCTCTCTCTTTCTCTCTACCTCCCTCTCTCTCTTCCTCCACCTCTTTCTGTCTCCTTTATCTGCCGTGTGTCATTGTATCTGTAAGGGTGGTGGCTGCCCTCTCTAAGAACAGTGCTTGAAACCTCCGTAACATCTCAACTCCATCCAGCATACCTCACGTCGGCAATACAGAAAACATAAACTATCTCTACCATATTAATGGAATGATTTCTTTGCTACGAACACATTACTGCATCTTGAATGATTCTTTTGCTTCTAGTTGTGGGCTCAACAGGATAAAATGCATACCATCTACTTGTGAAATGGCTCATGATCTCCAGCCTTGTACCTCTCTTGTCAAATGAAATTATTGAATGTATTCTCTTGTTACCTAATCCTTTTCAAGAAAATGTGGGGCAAATATGAATTTGCCTGTTGACAATCCTACTTCTTTTAAAAATATGTAATGAAAAAATAGATTGGTTTTGTTAAAAGTGATTCATAAATACATTTTATTAGATGTGAATGGTCACATTTTCACACTGCTTATTCATGTGGTATTAGTGTGAAATGGCAGTGAAGGGATATAAAGGGATATAAATTGTAGGCTGGTTCCTTTATAAAGGAAAGGTCACTCGATCAAAGTCACTACGTTCATCTCTCTCTCTTTGTGAGTGTGTGTGTGTGTGTGGATTAGCAGTGTTATCGCCAAGCATTAGGGGTGAACGACCCCTCCAAACACTGACCGACACTCGCCATTGTGGCTGACACACAAATAAACCCTGGACTTCCTCAATCTACTGCGGTCCTCTGGCTCTCTCACTCACACACAGATACACACACACACACACACACACACACACACACACACACACACACACAGATAAGGACCGGGCCAGGTGCCGTATCAAATGAAATTGCACATAAGTATAATAAAACAAGTGTTGAAAAAAAAAAATACCTCCCGTCGGATTAAAAACACATTTTATTAAGCAGATGGTGAAAGAGGATTTCCACTCTAGTAAATATGACAGGGCTTTCAAATGTGACATGGGAGGGAAGGAGGGAGGGAGGTATGGAGGGAAAGGGAAATAGAAAGAGAGAAGGAAAAAAGAGATACGACAATACTGTGAAAGAGAGAAGGAAAGAGAGAGGAGCGATAAAGAGAGAGAGAGTGCAGTAAAATGATGGGGTAGACTGCTGGATTTCAGAGAGTGAGAAGAGAGGAAGAGAGGAGGAGGGAGGAGAGGACAAATGAGGAAGAGAGAAGAATGTAGGAGAGATGAGAGGAAAGGGGAAATGACGAACAGGAGAGAGAGGTGAGGAGACGAATGAAAAGGAGTAACGAGGAAGAGAGGGAAGGAGAGGACAGCAAAGGAGAAATGAGGAAGAGGGAGGAGAGGAGAGGAGAGGAGAGGAGGAGCAAGTGGAGTGCCAAAGCTGCATTCCTTAAGCAGATCAGATTTGGGGAAATTGGGCTGTCACTACAGGATTGTACTGATTTACACCTATCCATCAGAGAGACAGAGAGAGAGAGAGAGAGAGAGAGAGCGAGAGAGAGAGAGAAGAGTATGTACAATAATGTGCAGACTCAGTGAACACAGCATAGCCATTGAGAAAGGCCACAGACAAACCCATTCTGCACATAAATAACCTAGAAACAGAATTACACGTCCTCGCCTCATATCCCACACACCATCACTGAAAGTTAAAAATGTATTCATATTTTCACATAAACGTCTGTTTCTATACTCTCTATTGCCGATTGATGTAACACAATAGCAGTTTATGAAAGCTTTTAAATTTGCTGTTCTAAATGGTATTAGGAAGGTTTTTCCTGGGAAAAATCCCAGGAAGTGATGCATTTTATGTTTCCAGCAATAGCATTTTTTTTTATAGATAAATAGAAGAACTCTGTAGTCTGCATGACCAGCGATAGACACCATGGCTGAACAGACAAAGACAAGACCAGTACCTACAGAAACTCAAACCTCAACAAAGAAATTCAAAGGAAAAAGACGTCACAGTATTGGCCAGACTGTTTAATTGCAAAGTGATCTATGGGAAGTGCAGCGCAAAAAAGACCACTTTAAGAGAAATCCCAAAGATTACCCAAATATATTAAGAATTAGAAAAGCCACAACCCAAAAACTACTGTACGCCCTTGGTGAAATGCTAAAATGTGGTATTTGACTGGATTGATATTTCTCTCAGTTAATAGTTTTTTCAAGTTTACTATGAGTAGTGCAGAATCATACTAATATCTATCTTCTTAGATAAATAGGTTGTATATCCATGTATGCATTTTGTCTTCCTCATGCTTTGGGAATGGAAATGCATCTCACCATGCCAATAACACCCCTCTGAAGTGAATTGATTTGACCATCAGTACTGACACAAGCTGCTGTCGACGCTTACCTCCTCTCCCTCCACGCCTGCTCTACCTTCCTTTCTCCCTCCCATTCATCCTCCCTCCTCTCAGCTCCACCCCGCTTCCTCCCCCTTCTCTCGCCATTCCTCCCTTTCTCCCTCTCATCCTCCCTCCCTCTGCTCATTGCTGGCTGAAGCACCTTACAGCCTCTCTCCTGGACCATCTGTTAGGGAATCTAATTCACATCCAGTCATAATCAGGTTTGCTGGAGTGCCCACTGTCTCTGTCTGTCTCTGTCTGTCTCCGTTTCTGTCTGTCTGCCTGTCTGTCTGTCTGTCCTTGTTTTCTATGTCTCATTCTGTCTGTCTGCTTGTCTCCCTCTGTCTGTCTGTTTCTATCATTCCATTTCATTGTTCTGTCTTTGTCAGTCTTTAGTTTTGAGTTTCATTTTGTTCAATTCAATTTGTGTTTTTGGCACGACATCATGTGTTGCTAAAGCATGTTTTCAAATGAACAATATCTCTAAAAAATCTGTCCTCCCTCCAAAATACATCCTTCAGTAAACTTTTAGGCTTCAAACTATTTAGCTGCATTGTAATGCATCCACATTAAGCTGCTGTCCACTGGGGCCTGCCTTTACATCGCTATCTTAGTTTTTACAAGATTTATAATGGAAAGGCGCACTGTTGTGTTTTCCTGACAGCTCAATGAGCTGAGCATGTTTCTAGCACTGAGAATTCCCAGTGCTAGGACTTAAATAATACTTCAGCCTGGAAAGACAATTTCAATAGCAGGAGTCATATCTAAGCGGCTGGTTGCAAATAAAGAGGTGCAGGATGGACACAGGGCCTTACTGTGTGTGTTTATGTGTGTGTGTCTGGGACTGAGTGCAAGGGGAGTTGAGGTGAAGGGGGTGGAAGTTAATGAGAGGTGAGATGTCTGAACCTCTCACACTCTTTCTCTCTCTCTCCCGCTCCAGCACTAATCCTCTTCTATAAATCTGCAATCCAATCAGCGTTGTCTACACACACACACACACACACACACACAGAGCTGTTGGGAGGCCCATCTGTGTGTTAAGGCAATCTGCTTTATCATTATGATTACGTTGGGCTCAGTTTACAGCAAAGGATGTGTGTGTGTGTGTGTGTGTGTGTGTGTGTGTGTGTGTGTGTGTGTGCATGTGCGTGTGCAAGTGCACCCTGGCTGCCTGACATTAATCACATTCCCATGGTTTGATGGCCTAAATAAATAGAGGAATAATATTGTTGTTGTCCAATGAAAAGTGTAGATCTCCAAAAACAAATCAGGAATTTCTTAGGAATTCAGATAATACATTTGAGCAACTTTCTAGAAACTAAAGCAAATAAAAGTTTTGTATTATTATTGTATTCTTTTTTAATAACACAAAGACCTTTAAAGGGTTTTGAAAGAGGTGCATGGTGTGAAAAGGGATGCACAGGGATGAAATAAGAAAAATGTGTTAGAAATCAGTAATGCACCTGCCCACCATCCATTTAGTGAAATGTGTACGTTTTGGCCACTGTTCACGATTGTAAATATAACAAGGACTTTACCAGGTCTACATTTGGCTTGTACAGTAGGTGAGCAGTTTGTGTGTGTGTGTGTGGATGTTTGCATATGCATGTGTGCGTGGTGTGTGTGCAAATAGTAAATTAAATCTCATCAACACAGTTGGAGGTCAGGTATCCTGGTGTGAGGGTTCATGCGATCTTATACTGTATGTGTGTATATGACACACATGCTACACACCCACTACTGTGTGTGTGCACATGTGTGTGCGTGTCAACGTGTAAGTGTGGGGTGAGTTGAGGTCAAGTGATTGTTAGGTGCAATTGACATATGTTGATAGTGTACATTGTGAAGTATTACCTGTAAGCTGCTAATTTATCTGCATCTTCACTATGAGATGTCTGATTATATTCATTCTTATTTTGTTTTTACTGACATCAAATCAATCACTATATTCTATTCAATGTTTCTAAAAAGATTTATATAAAGAAATAGTTGTGAATGTGGGTGACCTTGTAAAAAATAAATGCTTGCGAGGTTTTATCAAGCACATTGTACTGATTCATGATAACATTACATCTTGTGTTTCAGTAAAAGTCTTGAGACAAGTTGTGAAGCTGTTTAACACTGAAAGCAGCAATATTATCTGCCAATGTAGGAAGCTACACTGTAGGAAGTCACTTTTTAAGCTTGTAATATTAATTCTAGTTTGTTTTAACTTGGTCCAACACTTGGACCTCTCCGGGGGAAATCATGTTCAGCAAGTCCAGGAGTGTGTGTGTGTGTGTGTATGTGTGCGCGTGTTTGTGTGTGTAACTTCCAGCCATGGCGTGACTCCCTAGCCCCTGGCAAACCTTTACACCTCTCATCACCAGACCGCACTGTCTGCCAACACACACACACACATACATTAACACAGTGCCAGTAACATGCTTGTTGGTGATTGGCTGAGAGCCTGCGTGAGAATGGAATGCCAGACCTCTAATTGGCTTGACCCAGACTAACCCTGAAATCCTATTGGACTAAGACGGTGGAAG
>OOFE01028796.1:2033-15571 GCA_900323365.1 Monocentris japonica
ACTGATTAGGTTGAACTAAAGAAAACATCCACGTTAGACTTTGACTGACAGGTGTTTTTAAAGGCTGTTACTGACACCGATGTTTAGGCTGATAGTGAAGTGGCTGATAGCTGATATTTTGCGCTGATGTTCAGTATCTTTCAATTTGGCCTTTATCATGAATTGCACTATCAAATGAATAAATAAAATCCACAGAGAATATAACATTTCATTGCAGACTGTTAGCTGAGTTCAGGGAGGAACGTCCATCATATCGGCAGTGGACGACACTGACTGGCTAATATCCGATATATATATATAATATATATCAGCAAACGGATATATATGTCAGTCTAACTTTAATCGGCATCCCTCCCATCCCTTTATTGTCACAGATTGGTGCCTGTAGGCTGGAAACAGAGACCTTCAGGGGAGGTTAGAGGAGAAACGGTATGTTTCTTTTATCAATTCAAAATGCAGAGAAAAGTCAAGGCCACTGCACCCTCTGTCAGCTGGGAGTGTTTCTCAGTTATTCTGGAGCCTAGAGCTTCCTCGTGAATATTGAAACCAAAATCATAGTGTGTTGTTTGCTGATTTATTTATTTTTTTACTTCGGTAGACTTGTCTATTCTATCATTTGGCTTGAGTGTCTTTAACGTTTATGCAGAGACAGTAACTATATTTGTACAGCACTGTTTTTTTAAAGGAAGTTACCAACTGCTGCCATTCAGTAGTTCATCACCTTCAAGCCAAGATAACATCATAGGGTGTAGACCAATGGACAAATGGACATAGCCCAGTCCAACAAGCCAAAAGGCAGAATAAAGGCCAAGTAATAGAAGTCAGGCCAATGGACACACAAGCCACCAGCCAAAGGACAAAGCAGAATAGGGGTTTGTAGTGCCATCTCAAACAGATTTCTTTTTTAGGATAATGGGTTACGAGGGGTGAGAGAGTGATTTAGGTGACAGCTGCAGTGGTAAAATGGGCCAGATGGAACAGGTAGTAGAAACTACTCCAATACGGCAACTGATGAAGTCATAAAAATGTTATAATTATATTAAATGTGTCAAAATGTAATAAAAGGTGCCTTTAAATGGGTTGAAAATGTAATAAAGTCCAAGATAATGTAATAACATCACATTAACCAGCAATTATGAGATCATAAGGGGTGTAACATTTTGAACTGATGTCACAATAATATTGATAAAAATGTAATAAGTGATAAGTTGTGTAATAAGTTATACATTCAACTACATTGTTGGTCAATATTATTATGACATCATCAATTAAGGTAATAATTGCCACTTAATGTCATAATGTGATGTTATTACATTATCTAGCAATTTAGTACATTAACATTAACCTGTTTTATTTCACTTTTAAGCCATTTAAAGGGGCATTGTCATCACATTGTCTGTCAGTCAAGATTGAGATGATGAGAAAACGAAAAGAAAACGTTTGCTCTCCTTTACTTCAAATAATTCTTGAAAGAATTCCTGATGTCTTGGCTAAGCAGGAGTAGAAAACAAAGTACCCAACACTGTTGTCATGACAGAGAACCAAATGATGAAATCCATTTCCTCAGTTTATTATGCCATTTGGTGAATGCCAGGCCTTTGGACTGTCATTAGTTGATTTCACTCAGCTTGTCAACTGTGTTAGCATCCTGTTGACTTTTCCAGGGCATTTCAACAAAGGGCAGCTCAACGTGTGGTCCCAGGTGTCGAGGGAAGGGCATGTGAAGTCTCCGAGGTCAGGGAATGTAAAGTCTCCGAGGTCTGTTATTGCAGCTCCTGCCTCAACGTGCTGCCGCTTGTCTCCAGAGCATGGCCTTTAAAAAAACACTTTCACGGTAGCTCGACGCAGAAGTCTGGCTAACTTGAAAGAGACCGTCAGAGATTGTGTGTTCTGCTGAAAGTACAGTGTGACATTAGGTGGTGATAGAAGGTCTGCATGCAATAATTTCCTATCACCGAGGATGCCTCGGTTTGACGGGGTTTCGAAGGGGCCACCTCAATAATGAGTTGTTAGAGGTACATGGGTAGTCAGAAGTCATCTTCAGGCTGGTAGTTGAAAAATGGGCTGCGGTGATGGAAGCAACGGGTAGAGGAAATTGCACATATATGTCTATCTTTTTATCCATTTCTGCTCACTCTTTGCTGCATCCTGACCCCTTCCATCCTCCGGTGGGCGAGTGCTTCCTTGCACCAAGGATCTGGGAGATTGAGGAGATTGCCCGGGAGAACCAAGAGCATGAAACCACTGATAATGAAATATGGGCTCCTTCGAGAACAAGATAAGGCCTGCTTCTCATCTCTGTCCTGACTATCAGCTCCTCCGGATCTAATGCACTTTATGGAAGGGGTTCTGTCTTTTCTCAACCATTACATACAAATAAACCAAAAGAAAGGTTCATCTTTGAGGACTACGCCTGGCCTACATCACAGCAATGAATAAATGGCAAAAAAAAAGGCATTACCATTCAGTTTAGGCGTTCAAAGCTCTCAGGCTAATCACTATTTGTAAATGTCAAGAACTCTGGTAAAGTCAGACATCAGAATACCAACTAGATTTCAAGGATTCATACAATGTTTGGTTTGACTTTGACTATATAAATGAGTTGTGGTGCTATAAAGTTCAGTTGGAGAGCTGGCATGAAGATATGGGCTTTTAAATGAAGAAAACAAGCACAAATTAAACCTTATCTGAAAATGGACTTTTGTTCGTATTGGTCGTTTTTTTGCCTTATGATGATCACCCATCATCATAGCTTACCCACATTTTTATTTACCACTACGTACTGATCAATATGGAGCCCTTGAAGTGACTTCAGGGGCTCCATATGTATCATATATTTCAGTTGAAATTCCCTTTAAGGACTTGCTATTTCCGTTTGGGTGTTAATCTAACTGTATTTAATGAAGATACAAGCACATAACCAACCATTATATCCTGTTTTTGTTGTCCAGCACAAAAGATGACAATATGGGCTGTTGCTTGTCTCAAAAGGTCATGGGCTTAATGAGGTCTTCTTGCAAAGCTACAGTGCAAATATAAAGGTCGAGACTCAAACTGTAACAGGACTTTTGCTGACAAATTAGATAAGCAGGACATTCGTTGATGAGTGACAAGACAGAAAGGATTACAGTACTGCAGGGATCACAGTAGGAGGTAAGCGTGTGCGAGGCGCTCATCATGACAAACTGTAGGAGGATAGATAGCGAAGGAGGGAATTGTCTATGCCCTCTATGTGACCACTCCAAATAACAAACCTTACAACATTCCATAAAAATGCTAATAGGGATTGTGGACAGAGCCTCCAGCAGTTTCTGTGGGCTGTAAGAGGCCATTATCTTGAAATTAGTTGACATTAGCCCCGATATGGCTCCTATGCAGAGGCTCCCGGTGAGGGAATTAATGGTTTGAATGGCGTAATAGAGGGCTGTGGGGTGGATGGAGGCTTGGTGTCCCAGCAAGGTGGCCTCTGCATGCAGTCAGGTTGTTGATTGGCATGTTGAATCACCATGGCTGTGTGTGTGTGTGTGTGTGTGTGTGTGTGTACACGCATGTTGAGAGCCAGGCGGAGGAACCGAACCCCCGCCACCGTCACATTGCATTACCGACTCAGTGGCACGTTATCATCACATCAAATTAGTCTTAATGAACACAAGCGAGTCGACTGAGAAGAAAGATAATCAAACTTTTATTAAATGACTTCATCTTCTGTACATGCATAACGTAATGGGAAGAGAGATGAGTTTGCGCTGTGTGTGTGTCTGTCTGTGAGGACACCGACTCATCCCCATATATGTATGTTGCTGTGATCAAGTGTGCGTGTGCGTTTGAGTGTGTGTGCAAGCAGAGTGCTCTATTGACCGTCTACAACCTAAATATATTCTTTGCCACTCGGTGGACTTTCACAGAGTACATGATGCAAGAGCTGCACATTTGCTTCAGAACAGCACGGGCCTGGAATGCCATGGTCTAAATACAAACAGGTAAAGCGATGTGCCTCTACCAGCCAAGCCGTTTCCCTTGAGTAAACAAAAGAGATGCATTTAAAGAGTATGTTCCTTCAGTTCATTTGGTTATCATACCAAAAAAAATGCACAGCTGTAGCTTACTCCACACATCTTAGTCTCAATATATGGAGAGCAGCTAAACATCTATTAATGTTGCAAAGACAAACACTTGTAAACGCCTGCATTACAGAATGCAAAATGCTTTTTTTTTTTTTTTTTTTAAGAAAAGAATCCACATATACTACATGAGGGTTTTACCCTAAAACATATCACCACTGACAAGTATAATACTCATTTGTTTATGTTGAAATGGCTAAAGCAGAGAATTGATGTACAAGTCTTGCTTGCTTCGATTTCGTGGTTTATATTGGGAGTATATACTCTAGCATGACTTCATCCAGGTTTCTTAGATGACCTGTTTGGGTTCAAATGTACCAAAACTGCATTGGAAACAGAGAGTAAATCTGGCACTAATGTGAATTTAGAGAAGCACCAGGCTTTAACTATTTCTTAGATGAAGTGGAAATAAGGTATATCAGTATTTGGAAAAAAAGGTCTCACGTGCGCTGGAAGGCATTATGCCCACTTTGGCCGATGGTAGCAGTGATTACATGTTGAATTTGGTCTAAATGATGCTAGACAAGAAAAAATTGAAAATTTAATTCTTATGAAATTTAAGGTAGCTAGGTGATTGATACATGTACAGTAGTGGATAGATAGTGAGTCAAAGGAGAGACTTTTTTTAGCCCCTAAATAACTGAAAACACCTTGTGGTGCACCACATACATTCATTTTACTTTCATTTTGCTTTTGAAGACTTTATCAAAAATGAACAATCTAAATGGCCTATGTACAATACATTTACATTAAATATACCATGACAGAAACACCCCATGAGACCGCAGCGCGGGCCTCATACGAACTTTAGCCCCCAGCTTCCACAACAACCGAACCAGAACCTCGTCGGGGGGATGCATTTAAGGCCACGAGGATCTGAGGATGACTACTTCACGATTTCTCCTCCACAAAGTGACACAGATAAAGAAACAGAATCAAAACAGATAAAAGGTCGTGCCGATGGACATGACCCAGGGGCGGGAGGTTTAGAAAGCTGAAAGTTAAGAGATACTCCGTCCAAGGGGAAGTTGTTCGTTTTGGGACGGGCCCGTGCACTCAGGTTCTACCTCGTCAGCTGGCCCACCACCTTCAGCAGAGTCTTGTTCTCCTGTTTGAGTTGCTCATTCTCGTCTTCGATGTCGTCAAGGTCCTGCAAAGGACAAAACAGCCAGCTCCGGGTTAGCAAGTTTAGACGGATGAATATTCAAGACCCTGCCTCGATGCCTCTGAGGGCCCAGGCAGGTTGGAGTGTTAGTCTGAGAGTTACAATTGAGTGATACAGCCAGGCTGCCTTGATAGTGACAAATTAGACATTAACAGCTCCAATTAGTTGCAAATGTGAGAGCCTCACGTTGCCACAGTGCTGTCTCATCGAAGTGACACTCCTTATTTTCGGCTTCTTCCATCACCAGCCAGGACGGCATGACCACTGGGAATGAGCCTAACTGCACTTAGAGGCTTTAGGAAAGTCAAACTAGGGAGGTGACAAGCTTCTATAGAGTATGCTGCCTCTGCTCCACAGGAAGGAGAGATAAAAATGCTAATTTGAGAGCAAACAGATCGGCTTCATGTGTGTTATACAATCAATATGGCCTCTCGTGTGTTATTTTAACCTTTTAAAGGTCAAATTCCCCAAATTAATTACCATCAGATGACGGAAAGATCTCATCAGTGTCCAAAACTCGGCTTGCATGCGCCTGCTAGGATCTGTGCTCTCTACAGGACAGGCTCTCTCTCTTCAAAGTGTATTGAGAGAGAGATATGGGGCCAGCGGATCAGCTTTATCTTCGCTTTCTCTCCCAAATAAACTTCTACAGTGAGTCAGGGTTCAATCTTCCTATACGAAGACGCCAGACTGGATCAGCTGTTATCTCCTGTTTTCCCATCAGGCCTTGCAGGAGCCTCTCTCAGGGACATTTCTGATGGCTATCACCGCCTCGACCGTTCTTACATAAAGCCCTTCTCTTATGACCAACTTCCTGTCCATGTG
Organism: Monocentris japonica; assembly: GCA_900323365.1. NCBI lineage: Eukaryota > Metazoa > Chordata > Actinopteri > Trachichthyiformes > Monocentridae > Monocentris > Monocentris japonica. The sequence goes on from OOFE01028796.1 coordinate 8,145, forward strand.
ATGGTATCAGTCCCCTCCTGACCTCACTACGATATTGCCCCCTTCGTGTTTACAGATGGACTGTGGGGAGTGTCGTAATGGCAAAAGTGTCAAAATGATGAAAAACCACTGGGTGCAGCGATGTGTCACTCAACTGGTCTGAAACTGTGCACAACAACTCTGACCACTGTATTTACTGGCAGAGCCTGGTCTCTTGTTTGGATTGGATTGCCTCCTCGGGGGAGGGCTATGATCGGTCTTCTCAGAATATTTGAGACATAAAAGGCTTTCAGATCTACTCCCCCTGCCGAGTTTCCCTTCAGAGATGCCAAAAAACAGAGCTGTGTTTTACCACCAGCCCCTGTGACCCAGAAAACAAGGGCAAAGGCTTTGTGTTGAGGAGGGGTTGTTGACAGTCTGGGAGGAGGGGGTCCAGAAGGTGTGGGGGGGTTGTGAATCACTCTGGCTGCTGCATGTAAGAGGGCATGGGCAACATGAGTATCCCTGACCTCTGACCCCTAACGGCAGTGCAAAGAGCAAACAGGACCCAGGCCTGTGAGGCCAAAAACAGAGATGACCCCAGTTGGTGGGTTCATCTCAATCTGAAATCAGTGACCGCTACTAGACCCCCTCCACATGATTTATTTTTGATTGGATATCATATCACAAACAAAAAACAACGCTGTCTGAATTCAAATGATCAGTGCAAACACACCCCAAGCTGTATTCGATTCTTTTCTTTGGCAACTATCGTTCTATTTGGAGAGGCCCCACAGGACCTTGGTATCCCATCGATGATCTAAAAATATGACTGCCTCTGCAACTCTCTAAGCAAGGCTCGCCGGAGAAAAGACCCCCAGCTTTTAATATTTGGATGTCTTTTCCTGCCTTCATTTTATTACTTATTGTTATGCTTGTTTTCTAGTTAACTGTGCTTTGTTAAGTTGCACAACGGAAAGGGAAGAGGGACTCACTCTGTTTAGCAGGTCAATTTCCTCCTTCAGCTTACTGATGAGGTCATCTTTGTCCTGGTGGGCCTTCAGCAGCCTGGCCAGCTCCTGAAATCATATACGCACACACATGGACACACACACACACTAAAGTTGTCAACAAGACTAGGCTTGCTGTAATGGTACAGCCTCAATGCGCTGGAGATGTTTTTAACAGGGCACGGTTTTCAAAAAGCTTATAGATACTATTTCCTACTGCCAGAGAGTCTTGCAAATAAACAACCACACAGACAAGGTGCCACTCAGCCCGCTACAGAGGTGAACCACTTACTAACGGTTTATTCCCATTAAGTAACAATAATCCTTGGGGTTACAGCACGTTCTTGTACACAAGTGAAAAATGCTTTTAGTTTTCCTTCAAAATGTACTTGGGTCAAGGCCAGTATGTTCCTGGCTTCCTCTGTCAACTCCGTCGACATAGGAGGATACTGTTGCATAGTGAGAACGAGAGGGAGAAATGCAAACACACAAGGTTAACAGGTGCATATATTCAGGTTGCATGTTTGTGTTCATGCTCTGGGATGATGGACGCCAGGAATTCCAGCCTCACTTTCTTTCTATTGCAGATAAGCATGAAATTGTTTCCATAGAAACCAATCGAGCGGGGAGAAGGCACAAAGCATAATGGGGCTTTTGTTCATAAGTAGCTACAAAAACTCTGCAGGCCACTGAAACTGGATTCACTTTACCTATTAAGGGTATTGAAGGTAACTGCAGCTGTGGAGTCCTTGAGGATCTCAGAGAATGAACAAATATCTCTCTTGGATAACTGGCAAAAACAAAGATTTCAATGGCGTTTCTATTTTTTTTCGGCTCAGAGGGACTCTGGGGTCACTGAGGATACAGCGGCAGTTTCTTGAAATCTTTTTCAAAAGGCACCCAAGTGACATTTGAGTCCGAGTTGTGCCGGAGTCCCTGCAGTGGCAGCAGTGAGGGGTTGAGTGTCTGAAAGGAGTGGTGTAGGAGGGAGAGAAACATCTCCACTGTAAAGGTCATCATGTCTTCAAGAACATGGAGGAGATATTTCTGCCAGGGCTGAGCCACGGCGTTGAACCAGAAAAAAATCAGAGCTTGGGTGGCCGCTCAAAGGAATCAAAGTGGAAATTCATCTTTTCAGATGGAAGCGGCTAAAGGATGCTTTTAAACCTTTTTTTTGTTTTTGGCCGGCCCGGAGACCTTTGGACTGGCTCTTCCAAAACAAAAGAGCTGCTAACAGGAAACATTTAGAAATAGTGGTATAAGATGTGAATCACAAAACAGGTGGTTCCTGGTGGTGTTATCCAGATTCTTAGGCTGACAGAAATCTTTATGGTGTAAATTCATAGTGTACATTATAGTAAGTAGTATCAAACTGATTTATATTTTCCACCACATTCATCCCTGATTTCCCTGGTCCAAGTTATGGTTCTTGTGCGCCTACACTATTATTGATGGATGTTTGTCCTGTGATGGTCACCAACAGTTTACCCACCTCTTAATTTACCACACTACATTACATCAAGCGGTCTCGTGCAGGGGAGCAGTAGAAGTACCTTTTCCAGTTCCTCTATCCTCCTCTCCAGACCTCCAGGTGCTGCGGCGCCACCATCTCTGCCGTGGCGGTTCTGTCGGTGTCTGCCGTTCCCACCCACTTCCTCCTCAGACCCGGGCCCCGCGGAGCTGTAGCACACACACACACACGCATGAACGAACCCACACGCAATTAGCACACCTAACATGACTGAACACAAAACTTGGAAAAGGAGAAGGTCTGATTTGTGAGGAGGAACTGCCATTCAAACCGTGCATAATGCATTGAGGCCGAAGCCGTTTGAAGGTATGACTCATGCCCGCACAATGAAACTTCAATGGCATGACACATCCATCATCAAAAGAACAGGTGGGAATATCTTCTAGGTTTTCGCCGCTTTCAACTGGGCACGCATTATTAACATCCCCCTGCCTTTTAAGCACTTTTAAGCCCGTACTAAGGTTTGCAACCTCGGTGCAAAAAGGATTTTGATTAAGAAATAATTTGTATATGACAACCTCAAAAAGGCTCATGAATGGCAGTGAAACTTCAGTGTCCCTGTTCTTCTGCTAGTGAAAAATGGTTCCAAAGGTTTTTCTTTCTATGCGGCTACAGCGACGAACATTAGCCTTATCTCCCATTCTCTTGCTCTCCGATTCTGGAGCAGCTGGGAAAGAATATTCATGTGGAATTTATTTTCTTGCCGACTTTATTTCAATAATTATTCCTGTGGAAACCTGGAATGAGTTGCTGGCTCTTTTTTTTTTTTTTTTTTTTTTTTTTTTTTTTTTTTTTTAATAACAGATGCCAGGTTTAGAAATCTCCCAGGGAATGAAATTATTGGGGAGCCGCTGGGCTTCACGGCGTTCTCTGAGAGGACTGTCTGCATATTTCTGCAGTTGAAACACATAGGGAAAGCTGCTGGCGTGACAATGGACAAATTTAACTCTGTGCAACTCCATGGGGAGCCAGATATACTCGTACTCCATCAATAGTGTATGGACTATTTTGAGCTCTGACTTTGCAGAGCATAAAGATTTAAACAATGGTGACAAACTACAGCAATCAACCCCAGAACACACTTACTGACTTGTCTCATTCAACCCTTATTCTTCTCTATAGCGAGGCTACTCTGCCATTTCTCACGCACAAACAGAGATGCAGCGTTTTTCTGCAGCTTGCCATTTACAGAGCCAGCAGCTTATTTTCACTCATTCTTGCACAGAGCTAAACATTGCAGCTCCCACTGCTTTTGATCAAAAGCGAGTCCTTGAAACGCTCTCCTCGGTGCACGCCTACGGCAAGATTAAGTGCATTTCATTTGTCTCCCTCCTTACAGCTCTTCCTTTACGGGCACAAGCACACTTATGTAAGCGTGCATGCAAAATGCCCGTGCATGCACACACACATACACACACACCCTCATACATGTAACAAAGTGTAACTCCGATAACGACGTATCTGCTCTCCGTGACGTCCCGAGAAGTAGCCTACACAAAACCGATGACGGTGTAACGTGTGCACATCCATGCATGTCATCTTGTTAGGAGAGATATCTCCCTGTACGCACACATACACACACACCGACAACACACAGATCCTCTCGGGGACTCAGCATGTGTTGAAGCTCAGCCTAAACATCCATCCCCTCGATAATAAATATCACAGCGCCATTACTCGAGCACACCCATTAGCACCCTGCAGTGTGAGGTCTGAGAGAGAGAGGCTCCGGCAATGATCCACTCTTGGGAGCCTCAGCAGGTGGGGAGGAGACAGCAGAGACAGCAGAGCCAATAACAACCTGGGCCACCGCGGCCACAGGGATAACAACGGCTGTCTGCGAGCTTAAGTGGCAACATGGAATAACTCGTCTACACTGGCAATCACAACACAAAGTACTGAACCATCTTATTAGCACCCTGCCTGGCCCTGATACGCTGATACACATTCCCTCTCATATGGACGTGAGGCCAAACTCCAGTCAAAAATCTGGCAATTTAATGTGGCTTTGCTTATCGGCAAATATACATTGTTGGTAGAACATGACTTTTTCACATTAAAATTACAATAGTCAATAAATTGGATATATTTTACATTATCAGTCTGTGTCTGATTCCGTGTGTAAATGACTAAATCCTCCAGTTTGCCTGAAATTGGCTTTTCAATGATTTGCTGGATTGACAGGAAGACCCCAAGTTATGTTCTACCAGCACATGCACATTTGGACGTTTGCTAATAAGCAAGGCAACAATAAACCAGTATCAGGGCTGCACCCGACTATGATGTGTCTATAATGACACCAATGCATGTGGGGAGGAGGGAGGGGGAAAGCAGGAGAGAGGGACAGATGTCTGGACATGTACTCTCTCTATCAGCCATCCTGTGCTGCCTGGCCCACCTGGTGGGCTCTCTGCTGCAGAACTGCGGAGCGTCCAAGTGTGGCCAGGTAAGCCGATCAGAGCAGCAGCCATAATTACATGGCCAGATTGAGAGCATCAGCTGGGATTCGCCACGACTTCACAATTTTGGTCACCATATATACATATGTGGGACACATAAAGGTTCTCATAAGACTTGTAGTTTTGATTGGTGTGTTACTGGCTGTGTGGTAAGATGTACATTAGTATGTATGTACAAGGGAGAGGAAACATGCTGCATAAGCCAAGGTTTCTTTTAGAGCTTGAAGGGAATTCAGACAAATAAGTAATATATTTGTATATAATAATTTCATTTACCCATAACATGATGTAAGAAGGAACCACAGGTTTATTCTCCCTTCCTTTCTCCCTACATATTGTATAAAATACATATGCAGTTCTATATTGAACCGTATAATAACATGGATCTATTTGGTTGTCGATGGGATGAAAAGGTTTGAGAGCTCCTTGTCAAACACCAAGCAACCTCTGTGTTGAACCCCGCACTTTGTTTCAGCACTACCTGTCAGCTACAGTACTAAAGACATCAGGATGTCCAAGGTCTCGCTGGCGTACTGTCAACTGTTCAAAGCACTACTGTCATTCCTCTTGAACCAGAAAGGAAGACTGCGACTTTGAAGGAGAGTAGTAGCATGAAAAAAAAAACATGGTGACATATAGGGGGAAAGTGCATCAGATAATTTCAGAGTAAATCTGCTATCATAATTAATGACCCAAACTGCTGCTTCTCTCCCTGGTCCCCGTTCCTTCACTTAACACATTACTTGTGATGCCACGGCGGATAAACTCCACTCTCAGTGTCAGAAGAAGAAACAAAATAGTCTCACCCCTTGTGGCGGCCGCTCCCGGATCTCGGAGTATCCTGGAAAAACAAAGGAAAACCATTCATGAGCGAAGGAAAGCCTCTGGTTCAAAAACAATAACTCAAGGTGCTAAATTGCATCACCGGTGCTTGAGGGGGATTTTCAATTGTCATGCCTGCATAATGAAATAACACAAACTGAGGAATGCTGCACGTCTCTAATCTCAAATACGAGCCATTTCAGTAAAAAAACAGTATATATCCGTTTTTAGGTTGGTGTCATCCATCGTGCTCTGCAAACACTACACTCACACGCCTTGGGTTGTGTGGGTTCAGCAAAGAGGAAAAACAACACAAGAAATTCCATCTACAGGATGAGATAAATTTATCAGAAATAGCATTTATAGAAAGCCTTCAGGTTGTATATGAATGTTCTTGAACTGCAGAACTGATATATTGATGAGCTTTGCTGCATTTAATAGTTTAGCCGCAGCCCTGTAGCCCCAAGTTGTGGAAGGCAATCTTGTTTTGCAACATGAGGTATATGTTTATCTTTTTCTATTATTGTAGGATCTAAAGGTTGTTTAGATCTATATTGCAGTGATGCGCCCATGAAACCGCCTTTGGTAAAATAGCATTTCCATTTAAGAAATGAGGTCTGTGTCACAGACGCTCTGAGAATAATTCGTATGTCCTCTTTCCTGAGGTCCTGTGCAGTGAAGGAGTCACAGGTTGATTGAGGAGCCTCAGCTCTGCAGCAATCCATCAGTCAGAGCTGGGCTTTAGTGGATGCCCTGCTCTTAGCATGCACCGGCCTCTCTGTCTCAGTGACATATCGTCCATTACCTCTGCTGTCCAGAGCTGTGGGTGCAATCCCTATCCTCGTCTCTCCCATGGCTCAGGCCTGGACAGATTTACTAAGATAGAAGGCGATCCGAGGATATGCTTGGATGGGTCCTCTCCCTCTGCGGCGCTGGGCCATAGATCTGATCCTTGCATCAGACCTGAGATCAGATCAGCGACACCCGGAATTTTAAGAGCATTTGATGAAGCTTGTTTTGGAATCGAGCAGTTTCTAGGCTTTCATTTAATCCAGCCGCTGCCAAACTTTGTGAAGCCAGTTCAAGTTGTTTAATCCTCCGCCAACAAACTGTCTTCACATCAAAACTTCAATCTAAGGTGTGTAGATACAGTATATACACACTACTTTATGTACACACACACTGATGGTGTAGGGGGTGACAGACGGTATAGCCTCATACAGGATTAAGGCTTAGTGGGATGGTTAAAGTCTCACACCACTGTCCCTGAGAAAAGAGTTGGAGGAGGATGTTCCCACTCGGAAATAGAGAGGGAAAATAGAAAAAGAGGAAGAAAGACTGAGACAGAGTCACTTACTTCGTCAATATGTATCACAGTATAGAACTTATGAAAATGCTGAATGTTTACCATCATGGTCCAGGATGATAGGAAGGAAGCGACGGGTCAGGAGCTCTCAATATGCAATTGGCCTGCAAACCAATTCTGCCGGTGTCCAACAAAAATGCGTTTTTGTAGGAATTAAATCATTGCTTTTATGTTTCTCCTAGAGATTTATTCAGTGACACACCGCATGAGCCCGAAGTCTCTTGTTCCAGGGCCAGTAGTCTGCTGACACGGGTCAGCACTGGACTGATTATTTTCTGAGG
>OOFE01028808.1:0-15902 GCA_900323365.1 Monocentris japonica
CCTGGTCTGATGAATCACGTTTTCTTTTACATCATGTGGACGGCTGGGTGCGTGTGCGTCGTTTACCTGGGGAAGAGATGGCACCAGGATGCACTATGGGAAGAAGGGAAGCAGGCGGAGGCAGTGTGATGCTCTGGGCAATGTTCTGCTGGGAAACCTTGGGTCCTGGCATTCATGTGGATGTTACTTTGACATGTACCACCTACCTAAACATTGTTGCAGACCAAGTACACCCCTTCATGGCAACGGTATTCCCTGATGGCAGTGGCCTCTTTCAGCAGCATAATGCACCCTGCCACACTACAAAAATTGTTCAGGAATGGTTTGAGGAACATGACAAAGAGTTCAAGGTGTTGACTTGGCCTCCAAATTCCCCAGATCTCAATGCGAACGAGCATCTGTGGGATGTGCTGGAAAAACAAGTCCAATCCATGGAGGCCCACCTCGCAACTTACAGGACTTAAAGGATCTGCTGCTAACGTCTTGGTGCCAGATACCACAGGACACCTTCAGGTCTTGTGGAGTCCATGCTTCCACGGGTCAGAGCTGTTTGGCAGCACGAGGGGGACCTACACAATATTAGGCAGGTGGTTTTAATGTTATGGCTGATCGGTGTATATCCTGTTGACTATCCCACTGATATCATTGTTTCCTACATGTAGAAGGACATCCCATCTGAAGAGATCAAGACGGGAGAGGAGGATGACGACGACAATGGTGACAATCTTCTCAAAGAGAGCAATGACAGTGAGTCCTAAGTGTCACATTTTCATCTTTCTCACTGCATCCCTTCATTTGTCCCTCTGTAGCGCCATGGACTTTACATACATATTTTATTTATGATAAACTTTAAATTGAGAGTCTGGCAACTGTTTCAAATGAGACTATTTCAGCTTGTATTGTGGGAAAGTGTTCATTTATCACTTCCTCTTCATCGTCTTTCATCCAGGTCCAAGCATGCAGAGCAAGTTGGTGTCAAACCAGCAGATGGATGACGTAGCAGCCAAACTGGGTGCTCAGTGGAAGACCCTGGCCGGGCAACTGGAGATGAAGGCAGCAGAGTTACGGGAGATTGAGACCGACAGCGAAGATGTCGACATGCAGGCCAAACTGCTGCTTGTGGCCTGGCAGGACAGAGAGGGAGCACAGGCCACTGTGGAGAACCTGGTCACAGCGCTCAACGCTGCAGGATTCACCCAGATTGCTGACAACCTCAATGAGGCATGAAGTAGATAATCTGTTAGTTTAAAAAAAAAAAAATTTTTTTAAATAGTGTCAGCACTCTTTTAAGTCCAAAACATTTTGACACAGAAGTTTTCTACGTTGTATAGTTTGAAACTCAAGTGCTTTTTTTTTTCCCACCAGAGAATTCAATAAAGATTTTCTAATGAACTATTTGTAACATTCACTCATTTTGACCACATACTCACATTAAAGATCTCATATTTTGGTATAACAGTTTATTTCCACCATCTATGAAAAGCCATCAGTCAATAACTTATTACAGAGTGTTGATGGTTAAGTCTTACACATTGTGGCTGGGTGATCAGGAAAACTGCATGAAAAGAAAGTGAAGCATAGCATCATGTAAGAGCATAGATGTTAAACTCTGAAATCAGTTCCATCAAGGACTATGTGCAAGAATTGTCAAGCAAATCATGGTTGAACCTCTTCTCTTCAAGTCTTTAACTCATTAAACTGCAAACACATCACTGCACAAGAGCAACCTATTCCGTTCTAAACCAGCCCCCTACTCACTTCCCTCAAAACAGCATTTGAGACGATTTGGCGGAAAGAACCTCATCGGCATCAATACATTTTAGAACAATTCCAGGAGATGATGCAAGCCAAGGACTTAGGAAAAGACCTGGGATTGAACCCAAATTTCCCAGAGGGCCAACAGGTGAAGGGTTAGTCTAGAACAGTGGTAAGAGAAAATCGCCATAATAGATCTGATCTGAAAAGATACAAGCCAGGATGTCTCCAAGGACAGGAACTTGGCCAGGAATTTCTGTACAAGTTGATTAGGTAAATTACTACAGAGGAATACTTTGCTTTTATGACATGAGCACCTTATCAAAGGCTTTAAAAAATATACAATGTGTATAAAACATGTAATGAAACTGCAGAGCTAGACCTTAAAACCTCTTTCAAGGATCCAGTCCAGAGATTGCCTCTTTTCCTATCTCCATTTCCAAACCCCACTCTGGTAGAATATTTAACTCCATCTGACAGACTTTGTTTTACAAGCATCCGTGTCAGTTACAAAAAAAACAAAAAAAATTAAGGTCAGCAAATTTTTAAAGACACCCAGATTTACTGCACATTTATGCAGACAGTGCTTGAAAATGGCATTTTGTATGTGTTGGATGTTGTCTTTGTCTTCTAAAAGCTCATCCGCCGTTACTGATCCACTTCAAGTATTTCCAGTCGCCGGGGGCCGTAGAGTAAAACATATGCTATATGCCAATCTCCACCTCCAGACAGTCGCAAGATATCCTCTGGAGACACCACACTCACCTTGTCATCGTCAAATTTAACCCACTCATCTGTGTGAGGGAGAAACCAACGGACAAGGAGAAAACATCAAGTTCAAGATCTCGGTACTTTGCACTTAGATTTAGATTCCTGTGTGCTTTTTTGATTTGTGTAGACTGTAGAGAGGCATGATATATCTGTCATGAAGAATGCATCACAACGTATTGCTGGCAAAGGACAGAAAACAGTCATGGTTACCTTCTTTCCTTTTGACCCATCCCACATAGTGACCTGATGAGCTGGAGCGGCCTTGGTGTGTCAGCACTGCCTGCAGGTCATAGTAGCCGCTATTGTTGGAACCGACATCTACAGGGAACAAACAGTGTGTTAAAATACCTCTGTACCCCTTGACCTTGACTTACAGTGTGACAGGCCTTAAAGGAAAAATCCTTCCTCAGATACTCAACGTTATATACCATCAATTTGTGATGTTCAATGCACTCCAGAAGTGCAATTTACTTTTTTGGTGTACCCATTTTCCCCTTAGTCTGCCTCGTCTACTTCTACTTCAGTTAGTGATTTCCTACATTTTCCAGAATGCCTTTCGAAAACGCCCAGAGAACGAGCATGAGCAATAGTACAGTAACAGAGAGTCTCCAAAACGTCATGTGGCTGCATTGCACTGGTCTATTGAGGCTACTGTCAGTGGAGAAGTTGGTATCCCTGCCTCTTCCACGATGGATTTCTCCTTGTATGGATTGTTGAACATCAGTACAAAACAGTGAGTCTAAAGAAGCCCTTGTTCTTGGATTCTGAGGAACTGACACCAAAACCTGCAATTTACCATAGATGTTTTAGATAGCTTATTAGAGAAATACACCACTCAACAAAAAATGGGCCCAGAAATGCAAGGTACATCAACGGCGTTGGTGTAAAACGATTAAAGTGTTTTAAGGTGGATTTTTCCTTTGAAAGGTGTAGGCAAGGAAAATGAGACAACTTACCGTCAGGGAATGAGAAAGGCTCGTATTTCACTTCTTTTTCTGGCTTCTTCACAAACTATTGCACACACAAAAAAAGCGTGAGTCCCTGTACAAAGCAGACAACTACACACCTAAAAGGGTGTGTAGTTGTGAAAGTTAAGAGTGAAAAAAAGATGGTTTAGATGGGTCTAAGTCCACCTCACCTTTTGCTGCTGTTTCTCCAGCTTCTTGTCCTCAACCTCCTTGAACTTTGACCTGACTGGCAACATTTTCTCCTGGAGCTCGGTGGTGCACAGCTCATAGACATCCAGCATGAGAGGGAACTTGACATCCTTAAATCACAGACAATGGCATTTCAGACTAAGCTTCAACTGATCAATTATAGTGAGACTTATCACAAATGAGGAATTACATTGGACCTTGAGTGTCATTACAATATACAAACCTTAAGGACTTTGGCATTGACAGACTCCTTCTCTTTGTAGAAAAAACGGACCATCTGAATAGTCATGTAGGCAGGGAGGCGGCTAAGTTTTGACTAGGGGGATGCAAGGGGGATAAAATTGCACAAAAAAAAAAAAAATACATTTCAATGTTACGTTTGTCACATTGGTGGTAGATATTCATAATTGTCTTTCAATTTAGCAAGTTAAGAAACAAAAAAAAGCTTACAGATTTTGTATACAGGGCATTTCTGTCCAAGGATGGAGACAGTTTTGTGATTTCTTCCTGCAGTCTCTGGGAAGATAAAACAGACACAAACATGATTAGATCATTGTTGCTATGGAGACTGACCTACCACTTGCCAGTTTCTGTGTTTGTGTGCATGCATACGCTCCATCCCGTCTTACTAGACCTGGACAAAAATCTAACATCCAAAAATGGCTTCAAATATCCGAACTACGCAAGATGCATTTGATTTGTCTTGCGAGACAGATTCACAGCCACTAAAGCGGAAACATCGCTCATTAAGCAGGAGAGCACGCACTCCTCTTTTTTCACATGTTGAAAGTGTCTTCAGTTGCTATTTTGTTCACGTCTGATACGTACCAGCCTTAACCCAGTGGCAAGGTATTTGACCTCCTGGTTGATGAAACAGCTGAGCTGGAGCTGACTTTCCTTGCCCTTGGTTGGCTCCTCTTCCTCTGACTCTGTACATTTCATACTAGGTAGGAAAGGAGTTAAGAAAAAGCCTGGTCAAGTAATAGAACACTCCTATTCTGGGAGACCTTAGTTAGTTCATTCTTCATTTGGACATGGTTAGAAAGACAGCAAGGATACGTGGTTTCAAATTCCACACCGAAATACTGGTCGATGAAGTTCTTCTTCGTAGAGGCAGAGGCAGCTCCGCTCTCAGAGTCGGTCTAATGTCCACAGACAAAAAGGAAAGATGGAATCTTTTAGACACCGTTATTGCTTAAGCCATCTTAACATGCAAGATTGAATGGCAAGGTCATCCTTTAATCACAAGATGCTCAAGGGAAAAAAAGCTGTATCTACCTCCATTGGAGTCTCTGGCTCTAGTGGCTCCAACTTTTGCTGAAGAACTCTCACCACCTGCAGCCAGCACTCGTTGGCATCCTGAGGGAACAGAAAAATAAGCAAAAAGATACAAACAAGTGAGAACATTTGTAGCTGCACTCATTAAAAATGTACCATCAGAATGTAGGTATGAATCAGAAATCATGATTAAATCCATTTCAGTATCAAAAGAACATGACACGAAGCTGGTGTAGCTACAGAGCACCTTTAGCCTCCAGCTCACCCCCCCTCAGTGGTATCGAGGAGTGCACAACTGTGGTGAAGAGTTGCTTACCTGCTGGAGGTACTGTCCCTGGTCTCCCTTCTCAGCAAACTGTGGAAAGGCCATGTGAAGGAATTGGAGCAAGATGATGGGTGGGAGGCTGGACGAGGTCTTTTCCATAGTCTCATATAAGTCACGAAGGGCTGAGGATGTGAGGATGGTAAGTTTAAGATGCAAATATATACCTGTGCTTTCAGAAGGAATAATCAAGCCTCTGGGTCAGAGGCTTTATTTTCTTAATCTGGGAATGCCCTCAAACCTGCTGTGATGTATTGGGATGGTGCATTTGCCCCTGAGGATCGCAGAGCACCTGAATACCTGTGGGGGCAGACAGACAATTTAACGGGAGCAAAGCCACAAAATGCAAAATCGCAATACATCAATACAAAAATGTATATAAATAAACAGATTTCAAACAGAAAACAGTTTATTACTGTACACAGTGCCACTAGAATTTTCTTTGGGAAATCACTCCATGACATTGTCATTTAAATAGCAATTTAAAGTATCCAATTGTTATTTGCAATGGTACCATTCAGAAAAAAACATCTACATTTCTTGTGACTTTTCAAGGACCATCCAAAGTTCCCCATTTTATTAAATGATTATTTTCTAGAACCGGAAATCTAGTCCTTCCATTTCCATGTATTCCAGAAGACTTTGGAACCTAGTAATAGCAGAAAAACCCACCTTCTGAGCGCAGTTTTGAGCTCTGGCACAGAGCGCAGACACTGCACTGTGGCATTCATGTAACAGGTGTTGCCCAAGTTTGTCAGCCCACAAGGCAGCTCCATCTGAAAGTAAACAATTAGTTCCTCTACAAGTATTAAGGGAAGACACAGCTTCGTTGTTGCATTTACAGCTATTAAAAAGTATCACTGTGCAGGGTCTTTTTAATCCTCACTGAGGCAACTAGGGTTAGACTGATGCATTGGTTTGCTAATATATCGGGCCAATATTGGCCTTTTATTAAATACTGGACAGTCATGTGGTCCACCAGATATGATGGAGGTTCCTCCCTGAACACAGCTACATACAAACTGTCTGTAAAACCTGCAATGAAATGTTATTTTCTTGGCACATTTACGATACTGTCTGCAGAGATGAGGTGACATCTGCTGCTATGGTCTCAATATGATTCTTTAAAACACAAATAAGACAGAAATGCAGGGGACTGTTTGCAAGCGACTTCTGTTGTACTTCTGTTGTATTCTGTTGAATACTACACCACAGTTGAACAATTGCAGTTGAACAATGCATGCTGCTATCTATAGCTAAGCTACCAGTGATACAATGATGCAATACTTTAGTAGCAGAAGAAATATTGGAAGCCAAACATGAGAACAATATTCCAAACCGCATCTTGTGTTTGCTGCACACTTCTTCCTCAGTAAAAATGTTTGCTTAGGTTAGCAAATATTGGCATTTGTTCACAACAATAACAAAATGCCTTATTGTCTGCAGCTCCGGTTTTGATCAATACGTTTAGCTTCCTCTCAAGTAAGGCTTCACCTGACAAAGATGTTACCAGATAGCCCGGACAGCTCAGTCGGTAAACATGAGACTCTCAGTCTCAGGGTTTTGGGTTCAATCCCCATGTAGTGTCAACTGTAACGTGTAAGTCGCTTTGGATAAAAGCATCTGCTAAATGACTGTAATGTAATGTTACTGCTTGACCATCATTTGTAAAATGATCCTTTAGCAACTGATGCCCTCCAGTGGTCAGCACTTTGATGGGTGTACTCATTTAGTTTATTACATAACCTGCTTGGTGATCATAACATTGCCATCATGAGTGGACATCTACGCAAATAATATTGAAATGGTCATGTCTGTGCAGAAAACAATAATCACCAAATTTGTATTACACCAGCTGGTAATCTTTACGCTAACTCACCGCTGAGGCCAGCTGCTCCTCAGTCATGTCCTCTACAAACATGGGTCGGACAGCGGGCTCCTCAGGCAGGGCATCTGCCGAGCCCATCATCAACAGGGTCATTCCCTAAGAGATAATAGGAATGTATTCAACTTCACAGGAATATTTGCTCCATTTATTCCTTGTGAAGTGGTATAGTTCTATAAATAGAAAACATACTTTGACCATTTATTATATGCTTTTAAGCACAATTGATATACTCACATTTTTCAGTTTGATGTTTCCCCACTCATCATCCTAGAATGGAGAGCAGATATTGATTAGCTTCTCTTAACTACTGATAAGAAAATATGCTATACAACATTTTGGTCATGTGCACATCTGACCCAGAGGCTTGATTATTGTTTTTGTGAGTGAGTACCTTTAGGGTGCCTCCCTTCACCATGACCTTCTGTCTCTCTGGCTGAACTCCTGTCAGGGCAAAGAGCTGAGCCTTGAAAACCATGGGTGGCTCCTCAGTGTTCAGTTCAACTGCATCAAACTTCTCCTTGCCCCATTTCACATTTACTAAAAGAAACAGAGCAACAGCACAGGTCATTGGGTTAACTTCTGCTCACTGGTTGAAAACACCACAGCTTTGTCAAACTGCTGCCATGTCATGTATGACACGGCACGTCGCTAACTGTTTTGTTTCCATGCAAAACAGGCAGCTCGCTAACAATTCAATAGCAAATGCACACTCCAACTAGCTGTGTAGCTAGGAGCATGAAGTAAAAGCTAATAAATAGCATAGCAGGTTGGCTACAGAGTCTATGCGATAGGTGATTGACCACCTCTCAAAGCGAGAGAACGTTACTGTCATACTAAAAACAGCAAACTCATGTTGTCTATATACTGTTAGCCTGCTAGCAACGGCAACTGCACTGAAAAGCCTGAGAAATTGAACCCTGATTTGGCTAGCTTGGTTAGCATCGCTACCTACTTTGTGATAATGACTCAATAAATCATATACTGATACAAAATCACACAGGTGAATGGCTAAAACTGATAAGAATAAAGCTAACGTTAGTGGTTGTGTTGAGAAACACTGGCAATGAAGAAGTAAACTACCTAACTTAGTTGGTTAGCTATCTAAGCAACATTAGACAGCTTGTAGCTAAGTTAGCGACAGTAGCTTCTTTCTGTGAAGATACGGATGCCGGTTAGTTGGCTAACACTGGCTAGGCAGCTGATTCCGCTGAAGACATTTGCAAACTCAGCTAACCAACAAAAACACAGTCATAGCAAGTTGACAGTCGTCTATGTTATCCTGTCTGAGAATACTGTTTTTTTGTTAACACTGGCAGAATGATTACTGATGATGGCCTAGCAAGGCTGAAAGAGTGAGCTCGCTAACTGCATAGCATGCTAATGTTAGCTAAGCTAACGTGCTAAAATGGATCACTGGACTAAAACACGTGTAAGATTTCATCCTTTTAATATTATCTCATTGCAATGGCTGCACTGTGATATAATCTTATCATACCTGTAAACACTGGCATATTTGGCCACTTTAAGTTTCTCAACCCTATTTCTTCTTCCTCAGTCCACCGGGGCGCGAATGTAGTTTGCTAGGTTCTTTTAGTCTGAACTTCATTCAAACAGAATGACGCTGCAACAACACGCTGAAAACTTATCGATTCGCTCTGCCATCGACTAGCCTACTTAGGGCTGAAGAACCCACCCAGACTGCACACTGAAAACAATTTGACTATGACTATCCAATCGTCATTTGCCGTATAGATCAATAAATAAAATTACAAATTAGACTAAGTTAAGTGTTAAGGAGCTTTGTACAGTCCATGACACTTCAAAACGGTTCCCATAAAAATAAGTGTCCCTTGCACCTAAACCTACAGAGCCCACTTCTAACTTCCTGGATCTCTGATTATTCTCAGAACACCTATAAATACAAGCATCTATTGTGTTGTACACAACATAGCATTTCAAAGAGTGAAATTCATGTTTTATCCACAGCAGAAATTGAGAACTCAAACACAATGAATGATAAAGATATGTTTATTGACACATATCCATCAGTGCGGCCTCCAATGCAATTAAACATGCAATTCATCCAAGACAAAATAAGAGTAGATCATAGTTCCAGTGCTTTTTCAACTGAAGAAAAAAATGTTTAAAAAAAAAACAAAACAAAAAAAAAACATTTCGATTATTGCGGAGGTATTCCATAATCCTTAGGTCTCTCTAATTATGTACACCATGGGGGTTTGCATTAACGGGACATTGCCATTTTAGTAAAACGACTTGTAATCACAAGGGCACTCATTGACACACGTCTTAGCCTTGGTTTAGGTACACTATCCCGAAATTTGTCATGCGATAATGGAGTCTGTCTGGGGCCTATGTTTTGACACTCTATTGCAATGTGTCCATAAAGAGGCAATCATATATATATAGATATAGATATATTCTATACACATACTCAAACCAGCGAAGAAAAGGTCTGATAGAAAGTTCTGATAAAACCACAAACATGGCAAGATTTTTAAAACTAAATGATGGAAGAGTTAAGATTTGTCTTGTTTTGGAGAGAAACACAAACAGATATGGCAGTAAAATCGTTATCCAAACATTAAGGCACTAGGTGGGCCAAATGCTACACCTGTTTAGTCTTCTACAAATAATTTACAATTCAAACAGTGCAGTTTTACATTTGTTAACTTAATGTTTTCCTTTTGAACCATTTATCTATGAATCAATGTAAGGCAATACATTACAAAAAATAAACATTACAAGGAAAAAAAAAAAAACAATATTACAGAAACAATGTACCCAATGAACACAAAAAAAAAAATCAATTAAGTTTTAGGTCTCCTATATGCCATTACAATGGAATTTCCTTATGGCTTGGAGCAATAAAAATAATTATAATAAAAATAATGCATAGATTTAAATGATGATCTTGCATGCTCCTGACTCAATACTCAAAACATCTAATACTCATTCCTCAAAACTCTGTCCCAAACCTGATAACTGACTTGCAGAGTAATAAGAATAGAGGCAAAAAGGCCACCAGAGTCCATCAGATGAAGGCATCAAAGTCATTTTTAGCTATAAACAGAAGTATGCTTGCATTTAGCTAGAGTTTCTGTCAGGCAGGGAAAGAAAATAACCCGAGACGCAACCACTCACTGCAGATTAAGCCAATCCCTGTAAGACAGTACCTTAAATTGACCACGTACATACATGTGAGAGTCCCAGCAAAACCCCCTACTACCTTGCCATTGTGACAGTCAATATGAATATGTACCCCATGACATGAGTCCCTCTCTCTCTGTTGTCCAGGTCCATAGTTTGGTTGCAGACGAGTACGCCATCTTCTGGTAGATATGGAGAGCTGCAAGTATGTGTTTGGTGAGGGGGGTTGCTCTTGAGTCTGGAGGAAGGTGGTGGTGGTGGGGGGTAACAGGCCTCTCAATGTCCCTGATGCCTTGTGTCTGACAAGTGTAATGATTTTCCAGCGCTGGTTATTTTTTTGATTGACTTTTGTATGTAATAAGGGATACTCCATTTTTTGAGGAGGGGGAAAGGAGGGAGGAGGAAAAACACAGTCCAAAAAGAATCCAACGGTTCAGATGGTTAGCTGGAAGAAAGAACAGAGACAGGTGTCCAGTAAAAGAACGTAAGACATCTCTAACTTGGTTAGTACCCAATCTAAGTTAGCATACAACAGAGAAGTTATAGACATTGCAGCACCATTGACACCTTTGCATCATGTTCAATAGAGGTAATGCAAAAACCCTTAATGTGGGGCAAATGCTAAGGGAGGGTTGTACTGAGGCTAAGAGTTAGTTATTGAGCCCAACAACACATTAGTGCCAATTAGAAAAATAAGAATCCCAAGTGTCATTTGGAAAGAACAACCCAGGAGTCAACCAACCAACCAACCAACCAACCAACCAAGAACAGTGTCTGCTGTTAGAAACACCCATTAACACAATTAATAAATAGTCAAGTTTAAAACTGTAGGACAAAGTCTAAAACATCAAGACTTTTTGGAGAAGTTGCTGTCAACAAGTGCTGGATGTTGTGTCTGCTGCTTGGAGGCTGGACTGCGCTCTGCTATAACACAGGAGACAAACAGCAGGTCATGTGACTGACTTGACCACATCTCAGTCCAAGACGTTTGACTGCAGCACACCCTCACTAACTCCCGAAAACAATATTACAGTGCCTTAGTGTATGCCATGCAGTTGTCCGTAGCTCCTTGAAAACTATTGTGACCGGAAAAATTAGATTTATAGAAAAAAAAAACCTAGGAAAAAATGTCTCAAAAGCCCAGACATAAAACACAGACTGTCAAATTACCTTGGCTTTCCTGTGATGCTTTTGGGATTCTTGCGGAAGGACTGGTTTGCTCCAGAGCGAGTGGACATGGTACGAGGTGAGGCCCTAGAAAACGTGGATGGTGGGGTCTTAGGTATCTTCTTGCCAAGGTGGCCAATCCATTTCTTCTGCTCATCTTGGGTCAGGGCCAGCAGGAGCATGTCCCGGGCAGAGGTCACATCGTAGTTTACTGTGGGGGTGAGGGGGTGTTGCAGATCAAAGAAACACCTCTGAGAAACATGACATCACACTAATCTGTGTTTCAAGGTTGTGTCCTTCAAGATATGCCTTCATAAGCGTATCTTTTAGCTTTAAAAGGTTTCTTTGCGTTGGTAATGTTAAGTCATCATAATTTATGAAAGTTATCATTAACTTATTCCATGTATAAGACTGATATTCACTCTTCATTGTGAATATCACATTCATTGCAAACTGCAGTGACAGCTCGTCTTTCTTGAAAAAAAAAAAAAACTGTTCATCTTTACACCAGAGACCACCAAAGCCAAGACTGCTAGCACACTACCTTTGCAAGGGGCAATAACGTCCTCCTTTTTGTCAAGGTGGTCCTTGTGGCACTTGACGTGGCAGCGGCGACACTCCAGGGCGGGAGGAGGCTTGAAGACGTGCCACAGAGGTTTGGCGCAGGCCTCACAGTTGGAAGGGAAGTGATATAGTGTGGGGATGAACTCGTGGCCCTTATGTGGGAGGCAGTTGGTCTTGTCCCCCTGAGGGACTGTCTCCATGTCCGCCTCCTTCCTGCACTCTCCCTCGTTGGCATACAGAATCTAAATATGTTCAGAAAGAGGACGCTGTCAGAGGCTCCGTCTTAAAATAAGCATTTTTGAGGCTGAGCAGAGCTTCACAGAATCCTACTTGACATTTGCACGTCAACAGTCACCGATGAGGAGGAGACTTGGCTAGATGTGAATATGAAAATCTAGAGACAATTCCACCACAGGAAGAAGCCTCCTACCTGGAATATCCTTGGAATCTCCTCTGTCTCAGCTCGGTAAACATCTCCTTGTGTGACTGGTCTCACGTGGAACAGTTTGCTGGTAAAAGATGACAACCCATTAGCAATTAGGTATCAGTAACACCATTAACACTAACAAACTGCAACACAACCGCCCTGATAAGCCATAATTAACATGTAATTGCCAACTCTGGGCAAACATGGCGGCATTTGGTTAGAGTTACTGAAGGAAAGAGATTTCTAAGATCAATAGTGCAGATGAGAGTAACAAAAGAATACTTACTCGATATCTAGTACCATTGAGGGGTTGGACTGTTCTTTATCCTGTTCATCATTGTAGAACAGAATCTTCTTGCTGCTCACCACCACATACTGCACACATTTAAAAGACAATGACAGGAGGATTGAAATTGCCTTACAGGATAATAAAGTGCAGTTGAACAGAGGAAACACCAAATTAACATGACTTACCTGCTTCTTCCATCCGTATCGCTTGATATTAGTACGATTAGGAATGGACAGCCAACCCTCCAATCTGGATTCTGCAAAATGGCCCAGATGTGATACAAGTTACAGATGCATGTTGTGTTAAAGGCACTCTGGAAAAAGGTCATGCAGTGATTAAATTCAAACTCAACTGGGGAAGAACAAAAAGTCCAGTGACAAAGGTCACAACTGTTTCAAAACAACAGGTAAACTCCTCAGAGTTCTGCCAGGGCTTCACTTTATGACTGCTGCACTGGAGTAGGTGACAATAATTGATTTTGTTTATTTGAACTATCCCATGCAGTTCACACTTCCCATGCATGAGCAAATATTACACAAAACATGGGCGAGTAATTTTTTCAGCATGTTAAGAAAGCTTGTAGGATTTAATAGTTATGCTGTGGAAATTAGTATGTAGTTTCTCTCAATTTGTTATAAGCTTGATCACTCGCTCCCTTCACAGAAAAGAAGATGTGTACTTCAGGCCCTTTATTTATTGTATTAAAGTGACAGCAATGCAACTGGTAGAGCATACTTTTGGCACAACACAAGCTAAAGGGGAATAGTGAACTAAGAGGGGTTTGAGTGCTAATGTGACTTGGTGAGGGAGGTCCTCATCAACAAAATAGCAGTACTTCTGGGTGAACATGCCAACAAAACAGTGTTTTAATGTTTGAAACACAGAGCCGGAAATGATAAAGGGGTGTGTACGGTTTCCGGACACGTTTTGAAAGGTGCTGAGTGATGTGGTGAGAATCACACAGAGTGTAGTCTAGTATGACAGTAAACTCTGATCTACTGTGGTTACTGAACCTGTATGGTTGACCTCCTGACACTAAACAAATTCACTGCCAAAATCATTACTAAACATCCAATCAGTGCAGCCTCAGAGGGTGCTGCAATTTTGAAATCTTTTTTTGTTCGCCACTCAATCAAGCTTCTTTCAAAAGTGTTAATGAATTTCCACAACAGTGAAAGCTTTCTCACCTCTGGCAAAATGACAGTAAAGGAAAGAATATCAGAGGGCAAAAAGACACATACACACAACAGCAGCAGCACAGGCCAGGCATAAAGGGGCTCCTACACTCAAAGTTACTCACAGAGGGAAAGGAATAGAAGTTACAAAGAAAGAGGAGCAAGTGGAACCGACTGGACATGAGGGAAATAAAGAGATGAGAGAGGGGTTTAACCACAGACACCAGCATTCAATGGACTGAATAACATACCTACCACTAAGATCATTTGCAAATAACTCTGAGCGTTTTAGCTTAATTGGAGTACAAGACAGGTGAAATGTACCGCATTCGAACAGTCCAAATGGTATCCTGTGAGTTGTTTATCACAGTGAAGTATGCTTAATTGACTTTCAGATAATTTGTCTCAACCTTCAACCCCTCAATGTATTGTTCTGCGTTTCAAACCCCAGCCACGTGATACTCCAAGATAACACTGAGAATTATTAAATACTATTTGACGCAGGTCTACTGAATACAATACCTGCCGTCATGGTTTAAATATGTTCTAGGTGCCTAATGCAAAATCATTACTTGAACTCAAACATATAGCTAAAAGCACTCCACACAAAATAATTAAGAAACAATAGGGGAACGGATGTACTTGAATTTGCTTCACTTATTTGTCTTAGCTCTTGTTTATTTGCTTCACTTATTTGTTTAAATAAAAAGTAGGTAGCTAACTTATTGCACTTTTACCTTAGCACTGGTTATGCTCTTAGATGCTTGTTCAGGAAGGAAATGCACTTACAATTTCTGGTGACTAGTAGCTCTTGTGCCTACCTACGTTGAATGCACTTATTGTAAGATGCTTTGGATAAAAGCGTCTGCTGAATGACTGGAATGTAATGTAGTGAATACAAACTCTAGATAGTACCCATCCCCAGTGGGAAAAAAAAGACAAAGACTGTTCCCTTGCATTTTCCTCAGTTTCCTGTGTGGCAGTTTTGGGTGGGTGGCTATCCAATTTTAGTCTTGCATACACAAGGTTATATTTAAGAACCTTGCTTAAACCACATCCCACCTACTTAAAACCAATATAACACAGCTGCAGGCAAGATCTGTGACAATGCTGCACTAATCTGAGATGTTACCTATTCAACATACACATGACAGAAACAAGAAACATGGAAGCATGGATTTACAAAAGCAAATACTGATGGACATTATCAAGCCTACACATATTATCTAGTCCTACTCCTGTTAGGCATTTGTGTCATAATTTGATATTTCATAGAGTTCCATTGTTGAGGGTCAAATGACTAATTTGAAATCCGTAATAATTAGTTCCACCCAATTCCTATTACCTTCTTAATACCTAACAGGTCGTGGTGACCTTTTTTTTTTTTTGGGACAAGGGATGCTCCGATTCTGGTCATTATCTTTTAGTCATGAAGCAGATGACTAGATTCTCACATCTGTGTGGGATTTATTCAAAATAAATACTGAGTCAGTCATTCTGTTCAAACTGTACTACACTGTAGTCTATATATATATATATATCCATTCTCTACACTGGCTCCCTGTAGCAGCTCGCATCCAGTTCAAGACCCTGGTGCTAACCTACAGGGCAGTGAAAGGAACAGCTCCTTCCAACCTCCAGGCTATGGTCAAGCCCTACACCCCCACCCCGACCACTCGCCCTGCTGCCTTGAGGCGACTGGTTGCCCCATCGCTCAGAGGCCCCTGCAGCCGATCTACCCGGTCATGGCTCTTTTCTGTTTTATATATATATATATATTGCACTTTTACTTTATCACTGGTTATGCTCTTAGATGCTTGTTTGGGGAGGAGATGCACTCTTGCCTACCTACATTGAATGCACTTATTGTAAGTTGCTTGTAAGTATCTATCTTTGGATAAAAGAGTCTAAATGACTGTTATGTACTGTAATATGCGTGCA